>VZUI01095497.1:0-11721 GCA_013401135.1 Cettia cetti | reverse complement strand
AGGGACAGGGACAGGGATGGGACAGGGATGGGACAGGGATGGGACAGGGACAGGACAGGGACAGGGACAGGGACAGGGACAGGACAGGGACAGGGACAGGGACAGGGACAGGGATGGGACAGGGATGGGACAGGGACAGGGATGGGACAGGGACAGGGACAGGACAGGGACAGGGACATTGGCTCGGGGCCACCATGCCAGGGGCAGAGCCAGGGCTCTTCCTTGGATCCTTCCCTTCCCTGGGATCCTCTCCTTGGGATCCTTTCCCTGGATCTTTCCTTCCCTTGGAATTCTCTTTCTCCAGCCCCAGGCTTTGCCTGAAAATGGGGCAGGAATAAGTTCAGCCATTCCAGAGGGAAAGGGGCACCAAATTCCAATTCTGGATGGAATTTTGGTACCTCCTGTGTGGGAGCAGCGAAATTGGGAATCACCACCCACAAAGTGGGGGAAAAAAACCCCAGAATTCTGTTTATTCAGCCCCAGGCTTTGCCTGAAAATGGGGCAGCACCTTTGGGGGGAGAGAATTTGGCCAAACATCCCAAAATCCCTCAGCTCCCACCCCAGGGAATTGAGGGCTGTGGATGAAACCTCATCCCTAAAAATTCCAGTGAGATCTCATCCCTAAAACAGCCTCCAGTTCCCACCAAGGGTTTTGCTGAAGGTAAAAATAGGAGGAAAATATTTTGATTGTATTAAAAAAAAAAAAAAAAAAAAAAAAAGAAATTCCTAACTAAAACCTTTTATTTTCGGCTCTGAAGGGAGATTTTTCCAAAGTTTCTGTTTTCCTTTGTTTTTGTATCATTTTGGAGCAGAAAAAAAAGCTGAATTTGGGAACTTTCCAGTGAAAATGAAACCCCGGGGCTTGTCCAGCTCTGCTGCTCTCACTCTGCTTTTCCAGGGATCATCTGGGAATGCCAAAGGTGGGACATGGAGGCTGCTGGGATGGGGATTTTGGGATGGCTGAGCTGGAAATCACAGCTGGAAGCTGAAAAATCCCAGCTTGGTCCAAATCCCAGTGGTTGGGGTGATCCATCCCAGCTCGGGATCCAGGTTTGTTTTACTGGGAATGGTTTTGCTCCAGCCCTGGCTGCAAACTCTTCCCTGGAAAAGGGAAGGAGAGGGAATGAAGGGACATAAATGGAGCTCCTCCCTTTTTTCCCACCTCGTTTTTGCTCCAGCCCTTCCCTGGCACCACTCTGTGGGCACGGCTTCCTGAATCCTGCTTTTCCTCACTGCTGGAATCTTCCCCGGTTTTTCCAGGTGATCTGGGGTGAGAGGGAGCAGCTGGTGTCCCTCAGGAGCTGCTCTGGGAACAGGGATGGCTGCATCCCATGTCCAGCAGAATTTTGGGCTCTTCCCAGGAATTCCAGGGCAGGTTCAGTGAGGGGAGAGCAGCTCAGTTCGTCCACGTGAGCAGCTCCAATCAGCAGCTTCCGATTATTCCAAATTATTCCCAATATTCCCAATTATTCCCAATTATTCCCAATATTCCCAATATTCCCAGTTGTTCCCCTGGATGGGTGCAAGCCTGGGAGAGGTTAAGGATTCCCTAAGGATGGGAATGATGGAGGTGGCACTGAGCACTGAGGGGGATGTGTGCAGGATGGGATAAAATGGGAATTTTTCTGAGTTCTCATGGAGAATCCGGGAATGCAGAGCCCTCCTGGGGTGTGGCCCTGCCCCCAGGGAGGGATTTGGGATGGTGGGGATTCACCCCTCACCCCTCCCGGGGTACAAACCCAAACCCTGGGGGATCACCTGGACCCTCCCTCCCCTCCAAGGGGACAGGGGACACCTGGAAGCCCCTGCCAGGTTCCAGGATCCTGCTCCAGGCTCAGGGATCCTGTTCCAGGTTCCAGGGTCCTGTTCCAGGTTCCAGGGTCCTGTTCCCGGCTCAGGATCCCGCTCCAGGCTCAGGGATGCCCCGGGAAGCTCAGGGATGCACGGAGAGGCCAGGGAAGAAGGGACGGACATTTGGGATGCTCGGAATTCCTCCTCCTCCTCCCTCCCGGTGGATCCCTGTGCTGGGATAACCAAAGAGACCCCGAGCCCGAGCTGAATCCCCGAATCCAGCGCCTCTGGAGCGCTTTGGGGCCGGGCCAGCTTTGCTCCAGCGCCTTCCCCACCCCATTCCCGGCTGCTTTAGGGATGGAGGGGCGGGCAGGGATCGGCTCCATCCCGGAATTCTTTTCCCCTTCGCTCACTCGCGGCTGCAGAGGTTTTCCCGGAGCCAAGAGCTGCTCCCGAGCTCCCGGTGACGCCGTCCCAGCCCCCTGGACGCGGCTCTGGCCTGCGGGGGCTGCCGGAGGCGCTGCCCCGCTCGCTCGGGGGAAGCTGACCGGGATTTTCCAGCCTGGCACCGCCGGGAACGCCCGGCAGAGCCCCGTGAAGGGCGGCACGGCCCCTTCCCAGTGCATCCTGAGGGAGTGGGGCCGTCCCAGACTGCCAGACATCCTTTGGGGGGATCCCTGCTCTCCCTTATCCCTGCCCTGCCTTCCCTTCCCTCCTCAGGCTCGGAGGTTTTGCTGCCAAACTCCCCAAATTTGACATTTTCCAGCTTTTCCTCCTGTGGTGTTTGGGTTTTTTTTCTTTTTTTCTTCTTTTCCTTTCTGAAATTCCATTTTTTTGAGGTCTCCAAAGGGGATTTTGAAGATCTGGCCCTCAGAAAGATCCAGAAATCCTCTGGGTTTGTGGCACTGAGTGAAGGCTCAGCTTGGGACGGGGATAACAGCAGGAATCATCTCCCTGGGGCCAAATCAACACTTTTAAAGCCGGGATTCCTGAGAAATCCAGGCTGGGATGTGGGGAAGGCGAGCCTGGTTTGGGGACAGCCCTCTGCTCTGGAAAATTCCCTGTCCTGAATCTCCTGGGGCCGGGACTGAGAGCCCCTGATGGGATCCACAACTCCTGGGGTGCTGAGGTGTCCCCAGGGCTGGGATTGACAATGAGTGACCAGAGAATGGCTGAAATGACCAGGGAATGGCCAGAGTGACCAGGGAACGGCCAGAGTGACCAGAGAATCATCAGAGTGACCAGAACATGTCCAGAGTGACCAGGGAATGGCCAGAGTGACCAGGGAATGGCTGAAGTGACCAGAGCATGGCCAGAGTGACCAGAGAATGTCCAGAGTGACCAGAACATGGCCAGAGTGACCAGAGAATCATCAGAGTGACCAGAACATGGCCAGAGTGACCAGGGAATGGCCAGAGTGACCAGAACATGGCCAGAGTGACCAGAGAATGTCCAGAGTGACCAGAGCATGGCCAGAGTGACCAGAGCTGCAGTGTCCCTGTTCTGGGGGGACACCCTGGGGTGCCCCAGGGTCCGAATCCTGGCGTTTCCCCATCCCCACCTCTGTCCCCCCTGCTGTCCTTGGTGTCCCTGGCCCTGTCCCCCGGCATTCCCACACTCCGGGCATTCCCTCTCCCACCTCTGCCACACCCGAGAGGGGCTTGGTTCCAAATCCCTGTGGGACAAACCGGGAAAAGGGGATCAGCAGCCGGGATGGCAAAAAATCCACCAGAACCACGATGTCCCCAAGGCTGGGGACACCACAGCCACCCCCAGTGCCCCTTTCCCTGCAAGAGCAGGGCAGGATTTTGCTCCAGACATGGAAAAATCGGTGCCCGGAGCCACGTCCGAGGTTTGAAAAATGTAAAAGGGCGCCTTTGAAGGTGAAACTTTGGCCGTGGCGGGGAAAGAATTCCTGCAGGGAGAAAATTCAACAAACAGAGTGCCCTGGCTGGGAGCAGCGCTCGCTGTCACCACCAGGGCCGCTGGGAGGGGTCGGTGCCTCCCGGATTTGGAGCTTTCCTGGGGTGGGAGCGGCTCCAGAGGTCGGGCAGAGCATGGAAAAGGTCTGGGATGTGACACCTGGCATGGCTTTAGTGCTGGGACTGCCCCCTTTGGTGCCTCAGTTTCTCCCTTTCCATGCCCGGCTGAGCAGCTGAAAATTAACAGGGAAAAAAAAATTAAATAAATCCATGGAAAAAGTCCCCGTGGATTTGGGGAATTTTTTTTTGGGCTGGTTTTTGAAGGAATTAGCATCGAATTCCAGCACCATCTCCTTCCAAACAGCATCTCCTGTCCCTATTGATCCTGGTGCTTTTCCAGCTGGCAAACTCGAGTCTCCATCCCGACTTTTTTGTTTCAACAGCCTGGAATTCCTCCGTGGGTGCTCTGGGTGCCTTTTCCTGGCTCCCACCCCATCAACCTGCTGGATTTCAGGATCCAGCCTCGGGATCTTCCTGCTCCAGCAAGGAGCAATCCCCCGGGTTGGGGGTAAAAGGAAAAGTCCCGAGTTGGGAATAAAAACATGAAAGGCAGAACGGGGCAGTGCAGAGAGTGGGAATTTTGGGAAAAGCTGCGGTGTCGGCTGCCAGCCCTGCCAGCCCGGTGTGGAAGTGCAGGAGCAGCCCCTCCTGGGTGGCTGCCAGCCCCTGGCAGCGTCGGGATTGGGATTTCGAGGAGCCAGAGCAGCTCAGATTTCCTGGTGCTGGAGAGAGGGGGATGGTGGAGAGGCAGGGGGCCCCAAATCCCAGGGATTCTGGGATCGGGATAAATGTGGGAGGAGGATTCCCAGGGCTGGGGGGCTGCTGTGCCCCCCTGGATCCCACATTCCAAGGATTCTGGGATCAGGATAGATGTGGGAGGGGGATTCCCAGGGTTAGGGGGCTGCTGTGCCCCCCTGGACCCCAAATCCCAGGGATTCCAGGGTTGGAATAGATGTGGGAGGGGGATTCCCAGGGTTAGGGGGTTGTTGTGCCCCCCTGGACCCCAAATCCCAGGGATTCCAGGGTTGGGATAGATGCTGGAGGGGGATTCCCAGGGTTAGGGGGCTCCTGTGTCCCCCAGGACCCCTCACTCTGAACATGCAACAGGCCCCGGCTTCCTCGAGCCCCTGGTGGACCAATTGTCCCTTTTGGAGCAGAAATGTCCCCCCTGAGCCACCCCGGCCGTGTCCCCTCGGCGCGCTGCTGTTTTCCAGCCAGGAAAATCCGGTGTCCCCCGGGCAGGGACCCTCAGCTCGTGTGCCACCACCGTGTCACCCCCTCGCTGTCACCGCGCAGTGCCACCAGGGTTTAAATCAGAGCTCAGCCCCGGCTGGCAGCGGACCGACCCCTGCCGCCCACCCTGCAGGTTCCACCCGGGGGACATCGCGACGTGGGGACATCCCCGGGATGCGAGGACAGCCGGGAGTGCCCGGGGGTGGCCACAGGGGACAGCACCCTCTGGAAAACCCCAGCGAGCTCCAGGGGAAGAGGAGCCGGCGGCGAGGGCAGGGCTTATTCCGTGATTAATTAGCTTTGTTTTGAAACAAGGAGCTGCCTCCGCAGCAGCGGCAGCAGCACAGGAGGAGGAGGAGGAGGAGGAGGAGGAGGAGGAGGAATTGTTGCCGAGCCGCGTGTGCGCCGAGCCCGCCGCTCTCGGCTGCCAGAGAAAGACGTGATTGTTGTCACCGTGCCTCGCTCCCAGCCCTCCCAGCCCTCCCAGTGCTCCCAGCCCTCCCAGCCCTCCCAGTGCTCCCAGCCCTCCCAGTGCTCCCAGCCCTCCCAGCCCTCCGCCCCCCGCGCTCCCACCGCTCCCGGCAACAAAACCCCCGCGCCCCTGCCCGGCCCGCCCGTGGAGGAGCGGACAGGAGGAGGAGGAGGTGGAGGAGGAGGAGGAGGAGGAGGAGGAGGAGGAGGAGGGAGAGAGAAGCCAGAGAGAAACTTGTCTTGGGGATTAATAGGAGGCAGGAGGAGGGAGAGGTGCGCACAGGTAAGCTCTGGGCGGGTGTTTCCCCCCCCGGGCTCTTCTCACTTTGCCTGAGCCTCCCACCCAGGGCGCCAGCTCGATGTTCCTGCCCTCTCCGGCCTCCCTTCCATCCCCAAAAACTTCTGCTCTTCCTCTTTTCCCCGCTCTCCTCCTGGTTCTTCCGTCCTGCAGCGCTCCGCACTCTTTGTTCTCCCCCCCGGCTCCGCTTCCAGGAGTTTCTCTGGCCGTGGGTGGAGCAGGGGGGGTTTGGGGGCTGTGGGGTCACAGGGGAGCCCCGGGGGGGTGACAGCGCTGCGGCCACCGCCAGGCGCCTGTTGGGGGGCACTGAGGAGCCCCCTGCGTGCCCCCCATACCCCAAGCCCAGCACCTTTGGCTCTGGGGGGCCGCGGGGGCGGCAGAGCACAAAGTGGGGGCGCCGGGGGCCGGAACTGGGGGAGCCGCGGGGGTCGCAGAGCCCCGGCCGTGCCCCCGCCTGGGGAAGCGGGAGGGAAAACAAGGGAGAGGCTGAGAGGAGGAGGAGGGACCCCTCCGGAGCCGGGAATGCCAGCAGGAGCCTCCGGGGACATCGGGACACCTTGTCCCGCCTGGGGCAGGGGCTGAGCAGCCGGACGGGGCTCGGGGGGCTCTGGGATCAGGGAATTTCGGAAGGGAGCAGAGCGCGCTGGGAGCGAGCAGCCCGACGGCTGCAGGGCCGCTTCCAGCGGGCTGATTTCTGCCCAAAATGCGGGGGGTAAAGCCCTGCTTTCCTGCCTGGGTGGCGCTGAACATTCCCGGGGGATGTAATCCCGCTTTTCAGCCCCGGGTGGGCGGGGAGGTGCAGCCCCCTCCCCGCGGGGGTCCCGCTCGGAGCGGCGCTTTGTCCGCGCTCCTCCGGGAGGCGAAGGGAGGAACAAGAGGGAAACGATGTTCACCGAAATCCTGGGGGGGAAAAAAAAATAAAATAAAAATGGGTTTTGTTGCTTGGAAGAGGCTCGTCCCAAACCTGCCCTTCCCCGCCGGCTGGGGAGCTTTAGGGAAAAGCAGCTCCAGAGTGAAATTTGGGGATTCTTCCCGCTGGCAGGCGGCACGTGAGGGCTTGGGAACCTCCCTGGGATCCTGCGATCCCGGGATCCTGCGATCCCGCCTCGGAGCGCCCTTTCCTGGGCAGCCAGGCTGCGGGAATGCTGCCCCTGCTCCGCGGGGAGGGAGGGACCAGCGCTCCCAGCCCGCC
Source organism: Cettia cetti (assembly GCA_013401135.1). Lineage (NCBI taxonomy): Eukaryota > Metazoa > Chordata > Aves > Passeriformes > Sylviidae > Cettia > Cettia cetti. The sequence goes on along the minus strand of VZUI01095497.1, from coordinate 4,754 downwards.
AAGAGATCAAAGCGCAGCCGGGGGAGCTTTCCCTGCCCCTGGAAGAGGCTGGAGAGGAGGGAACGAGGCGTCGGAGCCGCTTCCCAGCCTGAGGGAGCAGCGGAGCGGGGCCAGGCGGCTGCTTGGGGGGGCCAGCGGGGCGTGTGTGGGGTCGGGGCCGCCGCCAGGATCCGCTTTTGTCCCTGTCCAGCCCTTCCCAGCGCGTGTGGCAGCGGGATCCGAGCCGGGAGCGGCGCTGGGAAGGGTCGGGACACGCAGGGGGGGAGGAATGGCCGAGACCGAGGAAGAGGAGGGCGGGATGAGCCTTTGGGATGGATCCCGGGGACTGTGGGAACCCGGGAGCAGAGGACGGGATGAGCCTTCGGGAAGGATCCCGGGGGCTGAGGGGACGCTCCGGGCACGCAGGAGCCCCGCGCTGTTGTCGCCGTGTCCTGGCTGAGCCCTGGAGAGTGTCACCCGTCCCTGCAGGGACACAGCGCCATCCCCCCGGGAACGGGGCAGGGCCGAGGGTCCTGGGGTGTCACCGTCCCTGGGTGGACACCGAGGGTCCCTGCAGGGTGTCACCGTCCCTGCACGGACACCGAGGGTCCTGGGGGTGTCACCGTCCCTGCAGGGACACAGCGCCATCCCCCCGGGAACGCTGCAGGGCCGAGCCCCGGCTCCAGCGCGGCTCCTCGGCTCGCTGGGAAAGGGCAAGAACCGCGGGGTTGTTGCATCAGAGCTGCTCTTCCCGAGGGACCCCGGCGACGCCTGGGTGACAGCCTGGCTGCCCTCCCCCTTTTCCAGTGTCCCCAGCGCTCCGGAGCCGCTGGATCTCGGGCTCCGTGTTGGGTCGGGCTCTCGCAGGGACACCAGCGGTGCTGGATGCGAGGGGAGCCGAGGAAGGAGCCTCGCCCGGTGCTCGTGGTTATTTTTATCTCGCTCTCCCCGCTCTGCTCTGCCGCGCCCGTTCCCAGGCTGGAAAGGGGCTTTTCCCCCACCGGGGACGATGGGAATTGCGGGAATGTGTGAGAGGAGCTCGCAACGAGCTGGAAAGGGGCCCCGCTCCAGCCCATCCAGCTTTTCCTGCCTCTCCCGGAGTTAACATTCCCTTTATCCCTCTGCGGGAGCGGGATCTTGGACAAATATCCGGATCCAGCTGCTCCCTCTGCCCTCAGCGCTGCTGGAGGCACCGCGGGGACTTCAGCCCGTGACAAATCCCCCGCCAAGGGTGACCTTTGCACGGCTCCCCCCACCCCGGGGTGGCGGCTTCTCCCTGCCCTTGGCGCCCATCCCGGGGCTGGCAGCCAGCGCCGCTGGGAGCCGGGGGTTACTGGGATGCAGGGAAGAGAAACCATGCGCAAAGCAAACCCCAGCGGCGCTGGGGCTGGAATTTCCAGCTGTTGCTCCGACTTTTTTTTTCTTTTTTGTCCATTGTAAGTGAGGACTGGCTGAGGAAGCAGCTGCATCCTTCTGGGAAAACCCCCGGGATGTGCTGGGTGCCTTGGCCTGGCAGCCAGGCCGGGCTCAGCGGCTCAGGAGGTGTCAGGACCGGTTTTAGCCATGAATTGAGCCTTTTCTCCACGCCAGGCCGTCGGTTTCCTGAATTCCTCCCTTGCTCCATGACTTAACTTTGTTCCAGTGGCACGGATTCCTTGTGGGCAGCTGGAATGGGAGCAGTCCCGGGGGTTGGCAGGGGCTGTGCTGGGGCTCCGCTGGGAGCAGAGGCTGGGATTTGGGAATTCAGCTCCTGGCAGTCATGCCAGTAAATCCAACTTGATGGAGAACAGGCTTCCAGCTTTTCCAGACCCAGGGAGGGCTGGCTTGGACTCTTGGCAGTTGTGACGCTTGTGGTGGCCTCGGGCTCGTTGCATCCCTGGTTTTTTGGGAATGTCACAGCTTTCCTGCAGTTTGCTTGGAAGAGGGTCCTGCTTTCCCCAGGCAGGCTGGGGACTGGCATTGGGGAAGGGTGGTGGCAGTGCCACGGGGCTGGGACTGTCCCCACGGGGCTGGGATGGTCCCCACGGGGCTGGGACTGTCCCCACAGGGCTGGGATGGTCCCCACAGGGCTGGGATTGTCCCCACGGGGCTGGGACTGTCCCCACGGGGCTGGGACTGTCCCCACAGGGCTGGGACTGTCCCCACGGGGTTGGGACGGTCCCCACGGGGGTGTGGGGTGGATGAAAGGGACCGTGTCTGCCTCCCAGCACTGTCTGTGCTGGCAGAATCCCACAGGATGCTGTCACTCTCCAGCAGCATTCCTGGCTCTGCTGGCTGCTCCTGCTCTGTGCCGAGCCCCCAAACATCAGGGATGTCAAATCCTCGTGTGGAGGGCACGGGGCAGGCTCAGAGGGGTGACAGCGCCACCCTGTCCCCCACCCTGCTGGGACACTGCTGGGTGGCCTGAGCGGATCCAACACCCAGCTGGAATATTGTGTCCCGGATGGAACATCACCTCCCAGCTGGAATATCCTCTCCCAGCTGGAATATCATCCTCTCCCAGCTGGAATATCATCCTCTCCCAGCTGGAATATCTTGTCCCAGCTGGAATATCCTCTCCTAGCTGGAATATCATCCTCTCCCAGCTGGAATATCTTGTCCCAGCTGCTTCCTCCCCTCTGCACCCAGCCAAGCTCAGACCTCAGCCCCAGCCGCTCCCTCAGGAGTTTGTGGGGTTAAAATCCAGGTTCTGGAGCAGAGGAAAAAAACCCATGGAAAGCTGTGGGACCCCAAGGAAAGCTGTGGGACCCCAAGGAAAGCTCTGGGACCCCAAGGAAAGCTCTGGGACTACACGGAGCGAGGCCCATGTGCTGTGGGCGGGAAGGAGCAGGATGCTGACGGAATGGGGAGGGCGCTGCACCAACAGCAGATCCCTGTCAGGGATTTTTCCCATTTTTCCGGACACGGAATCCGGAATGCGGGGCCAGGATCACATCCGTCCCCTGCCAGGACCTGCTGCAGCTCTGCTGGGCTCAGGATCCCGCAGCTTTGGCTCCTTCCCTGCTCCTCCCTTCCCCCGGGGCGTGCCGGGGCCCTGATGGGAAGCAGCCGGCTCGGGAGGCGCGGGGTTAACCGGAGCCGGATGGGAGCCGAGGGAGAACGGGAGGAGAGAACGGGGCCGTGCCCTGGAGGAAGCCGATTCCTTGGAGCCCCGGGAATGCCTGGGATCCTGCCCTGGAGGAATTCGATTCCTTGGAGCCCCGGGAATGCCTGGGGTCGCTGCCAGGGTGGCCCTGGAAGAGGGCGGCTCATGCAGGGGGGGATGCATTCCCCATGGATAAGGGCGAGGCAGGGAGAGGAATTCCACGGATAATGGTGAATGAGAGGAATTCCATGGATGATGGTGAGGCAAGGAGAGGAATTCCTTGGATAGGGTGAGCCAGGGATAGGGAATTCCATGGATAATGGTGACCCAGGGATAGGGAATTCCATGGATAATGGTGACCCAGGGATGGGGAATTCCATGGATAATGGTGACCCAGGGATAGGGAATTCCATGGATAAGGGTGACTCAGGGATGGGGACCTCAGCCACTGCTGCTCTGGGAGAGGGGCGGGATCTGAAGACGACTCCCGGGGACACAAGGGACAAACCCCTGTGTGCCAGCGGCGGGGAGGTGACAATTCCTCGTGTCCCGGCAGGAGAACACCCGCACCATGAAGGTGGCCCTGGCCTTCCTCGTCCCGCTGGCGCTGGCGCTGGCGGCGAGCGCGCAGCGGCGGAAACCCCCGCGCAGACCCACCCGGCCGCCCGCCCCCTTCGAGGAGCCGGCCGAGCCCACCGAGCTGCCCCCTCCCCTCCCGCCGGGCCCGCCCTCCGTGTTCCCCGACTGCCCCCGCGAGTGCTACTGCCCGCCCGACTTCCCCTCGGCGCTGTACTGCGACAGCCGCAACCTGCGCGCCGTGCCCGTCATCCCGCCGCGCATCCACTACCTGTACCTGCAGAACAACTTCATCGCCGACCTGCCCGAGGAGTCCTTCCGCAACGCCAGCGGCCTCAGGTGGGTCAACCTGGACAACAACCGCATCCGTAAGGTGGACAGGAAGGTGCTGGAGAAGCTGGAGAACCTCGTCTTCCTCTACATGGAGAGGAACCAGCTGAAGGAGGTGCCCGCCTTCCTGCCGCCCAACCTGGAGCAGCTGCGGCTCAGCAGGAACCAGATCTCCAAGATCCCCGCAGGTGTCTTCAACAAGCTGGAGAACCTGGTGCTGCTGGACCTGCACCACAACAAGCTGAGCGACGGCGTCTTCAACAAGAACACCTTCAAGGGGCTCAAGAACCTGATGCAGCTCAACCTGGCCCACAACATCCTGAGGAAGATGCCCCCCGGCGTGCCCAGCGCCATCCACCAGCTCTTCCTGGACAGGAACAACATCGAGGACATCCCCAGCGATTATTTCAAGGAGTTTCCCAACCTGGCTTTCATCCGGCTCAACTACAACCAGATCTCGGATAAGGGGCTGCCCAAAAATTCCTTCAACCTCACCAACCTGCTGGTGCTGCACCTGGCCCACAACAAGCTCACCAACGTGCCCTTCATCAGCTCCAAGCTGGAGCACCTCTACCTGAACAACAACTCCATCGAGAGTGAGTCCTGCGGCTCGGCTGGGGAGGGTTTTGGGGAGAAAAACCTTTTTTGGGGGGAGAAAAACCCTTTTTGGGGAGAAAAACCTTTTTCTTGGGGGGAGAAAAACCTTTTTTTTTGGGAGAAAACCCTTTTTTTTGGGGAGAAAAACCTTTTTTTTTTTTTTGAGAAAAACCTTTTTTTGGGGGAG
>VZUI01095486.1:0-82107 GCA_013401135.1 Cettia cetti | reverse complement strand
CCCCGCACCGTCCTTCAGCGCCCGTCCCACACCGCCCCGCACCGTCCTTCAGCGCCCTTCAGAGCCCCACACCGCCCCTCTCCGCCTGTCCCAGGCCGCCCCTCAGCGCTCCAGCACCGCCTGTCCCTGTCCCGCACCGCCCCGCACCGCTTCGCGCCCTGCCCCGCAGCACCTCTCCACACCCGGCACAGCTTCTCCGCGCACCGCTCCGCACCGCGTTCCAGCGCTCCGCTCCGTGCCTGTCCCGCCCCGCACTGCCCTGCCGGACAGGGACAGAGCCCTGGGAGAGACGGGGAGCCCGGTCCCACCCCATTCCCTCCCGGGACGGGGCACCGGGGTGCAAGGCACCAACCCTGGATGGGGCACCGGTAAGGGGCTCGGCTCCCCGGTGCCCCCCATCATGGAATGGGGCACAGGGAAAAGCACAACTCCCCTCCTGCGCTCCCCTCCATCCTGGGACAGGCACCGGGAGGCCACGATGCTCCCCAGTACTCCCTTCTCCAGCCCGGATCGAGGGGCACCAGAGGGACGGGGTGCTTTCCAGTGCTCCCCGTGCCTGCCCACGAGGGGCACAGCTCTCCTCTCCGTCCTGGGATGGGGCGCAGCTTCCCACTGTATCCTAGGACTGGCACCTGGAGGGCCCAGTGCTCCTTAGCTCTCGCCATTCCAGCCTGGGATGGGGCAACAGGAGAGACACGGCTGCATGTGAATGGGGAATGGAGCATGGGGAGAGAGCAGGACACCACAGCCCCACCACTCCATCCTGCGATGGGACTCTGGAAGAGCCCGGTTCTTCCCTCTCCATGGGGCACCAGCAGGGACACAGCTCCCCAGTGCTCCTTGTCCTGGCCTGACACAGGGCACCAGGAGGACCTGCTGCTTCCCAGTGCTCCCACTCCATCCTGGGACCGGCACGGGGAGGGACACAGGCCCCAGGACTCTGTTGCTTGTCCCAGGTCTGGCCTTGGACATTCTGGGTGTCCCCGTGCTGGGCTGTCCCAGGAGGAGCAGTGGGAGCTGGGCACAGCGCTGTGGCTCATCCCAGCAGCCACAGCCAGGGCAGGAACCTCCCAACAATCCCAAAGGGTGTTCAACAGGAGCCGGGCGGGGGGAGCCGTGTCTGCAGAAACTCAGAAGAGTCTGCATTGCTTTTTGTTTACTTGCCCTGGATCTTGAAAACAGGAATATTTTTACTTCCTTGGCAGACGCCCATTTTTACTGCATTAATTAGGAGAAGAAAATACCTTCAGGAGTAGCAAATCACTCTTGGCACATCCCCTCTGCCGCTTGCTGAGAGCTTCAAGCAGCTCCAGGAGCCTCTGGGACAGGACTACTGAGGTCTCAGCCCCTCTGGAAAGCATAAGGATTTAAAAGAATTCTGTAACATTTACGGCTGGCTTGGAAGGGGATGGAAAGAGGCTCTGGGCACCTGAGGCAGAGGGGCTGCAACATGTGCTGCTCAGCACAGCCCTTCCTAGCCAGGGGCTGCAGCCAGCCCTGAGCATCAGCCTCACGCAGGGGAGAAAAATGCTCCTTGGGCTCCCTCCCACGCAGCAGCAGCTGTGGAATTTCTTGAGGTTGCAGCAGAGGAAACCCTGAAGGTTATTTCTTTACAAAACAGATGCTTTACATATTCCTAATTTTCTCTTTGCTAAAATGTCCGGGGTTTAAGTGACACTTTTCATTTGCAGTAGAGCACTGCTCACTGTGGCAAGCACTTCTACACTACCCCAAGGATATTCCCCTCTGATCCCATCCCCTGTCCAGCCCCACTGGCTGCCAGTGCCTGTCGGTTTGGGAACAGCAAGGGGAATTTGGTATTTCGGTCCTCAAGTAGACACAGAGCTCATTCCCCCTGTGCCACACGGCCTGGGAGCACCCACTTTATTTTCCAGCCAGGCAGCTGCAATCAGCAATTTGTCCAGCTTTTTTTTCATTCCCAAGAGCTGCTTTTGATAGTTCCAGCCTCTAAGGGCCCGTTCCCATCTGAGCCAGCAGTGGGATCACTAAACCCCGCTCTCAGTGCAGCAGAATGGCACCGTGTGGGTGTCCCCTTTCATTTCTCAGCTCTGTGCCCCGAGGCATGGATGCTGAGAAGCACGGCCTGGATGCATGGAAGCCATCCACATGGTCCCAGCGCCTTTCCCTGTCCTGCTGCTGGGATGGAGAAAGCACCACGGCCCTTGGATCCAGGTCACAGCACTCGGACTTCAACAGCCTCACCCTGTGAGTGCAGCGAGGCTGATGCTCAGTGACCCCCAGCAGAGAGCACGTCCCCACCCTGGCTGTGGGACCCCTGCCTCAGCAATTCATATTCCTATGACAACTTATGTGGGATAGAGACCCCAGGCAAGCACTGCAGGTGCTGCCTTCTAATGGAAACAGGGAATCCAAAGCGCCCTTAAGACACTGGTGCCAAGCTGGGAGGCTCACCCTGAGCAGGGGGTCCATCAGGAGGGGACAAATAGGGCTGACAGACTGGTGAAGTACTGGGGGCTTGGCTCCGGGTTTCATCAAAACCAGAAATCATTTGCTGACTCCTCTGCACAGCTGGGCCTGGCAAGAGCTGTGGCCTGAGAAATCGGGGTGTACCAGGGCGTGTTTGGAGATCTCAGTGCTCCCCAAGCAGCAGTGCTGCTGTTTTGGGGTTTTCCAGCAGGCTTGGCTTCCCCAGGGCTTCCCCCACGACCCTTTCCTGTCGCAGGGCACACGCTGAGCCCAGCACACGGAGTGTCCCCAGCTGGATTTGACCCCCACAAGATATGATGAGCGGAGCTGCCGTGCCGCGGAGCTGTAGGACAGGCGCTGGGATGGGAGGGCGGAGGGTGGAGGCTCCGGCCGGGGCTGGCACGCAGGAGTGAGCCGCGGCTTCCAGGCATGCCAGCGGCGTTCGTCAGGGCTCCTGTGAAAGCGAGCAGGCGGGGGAGGAGCTGCTTGCAAAATTGCTATTCACAGAAATAGAAACTTCCCGCAGAAACACGCGTGCGTCGGTGACAAAAGCCCAGCTGGGAATTTCTCCTGGCAGCAGGAGCAGTGGGAGGGGAAGGGGCTGGGGAGTGCAGGAGGCTGAGGTGCAGGACTGGGGGTGCTGCCAGGGCCCTCACCTCGGCCCTGAGGGAAATTGCTGCTTTTCAGCTGGAAAAAGCATCTCTTGGCTCCATCATCCTCCAAACTGTCCCCAGGAGCAGGACCTGGCAGTGTGGCAGTGGTGGGCTCCGTGCCCCCCACTCTGAGCCATCCCCTCCAGCAGAGCTTCCTCTGAGGCTGTTGGGCTAGTGCAGAGTGCTGAGGCCCTGGCACAGGGTGCCCAGAGCAGCTGTGGCTGCCCCTGGATCCCTGGCAGTGCCCAAGGCCAGGCTGGGCAGGGCTTGGAGCAGCCTGGGACAGTGGAAGGTGTCCCTGCCTGTGAGATGAGCTGAGCTTTAAGGTTCCTTCCAACCCCGACCATTCTGGGATTCCACACTTCCCCAGCTGATTTTCATGGCAGGTTTAAGCCATCCTGGCATTTTCTCTGCCTATTCTTTCCAGCCCCCTGAACCCTGTCATTAAGCAGCTATTATTAGTCCCATTTCTTGGCATAACCAGGAGCTGTGTCAGAGCCCACCAGTCTATTTATAGAGTGCTGTGAGCTGTTTTGTTACTTGTGTTAATTGAATTAATCCCTTCTGAAGAAAAGACTTGAAGAGCTCAAGTTTAGTCCCTGGGACAACATTCCCAAACTGTGGGGATCCAGGCAGCATCTCAGGCTGCTGGATGCCCTGACAATCCTTAGCCCTCAGCACCAGGGAAGGGCTGCTCTGCTCAGTGTTCCCAGGAATTCATGGAAGGGGTGATACCAACCCTGCCCTGCAGGGCTGAGACTCATGAAACCCTGCAGGGGATGGAAGGGAAATAGCTTTTATTATCTAGGTAGATTTTAGTCTTGATATTAACAGATTTAGATATGCAATATGTACTTAACAGATGGATTCATCCTTCATTATGCAGGAAACACAGTAAGAAAGTGTATCTGACTTTGGAATCACTGGGATCTCCACGTCCTTTAGTGTTTCTGCCTGCTTTGGGACATAATTGGTCCCTACAAAGTTTCTTCCATCTCATGCACGCTCTCTCTCTGTAATATAACCACAGTCAGCTGGGCTTTCACTGTTGGAAAATGCTTATGCCACTGCATGGCAGTTCATAAGTTATCAGGGCAGGACCATTTCATCAAGAAACAAGTGATTTGGATGGGAAAAAGCAGCATCCAGAAGCTAAAATAATTTTGGAATGGCAAAAGTTGTCACACATTAAAGCACAGTCACTACCTCCTGCAGCCTTGGCTCTCTGATGCTCTAAGACTCAGTGGTATCAGTGGCAGGGGTGTCAATCAGATAATGGACATAAATGAATAATAAAATCAGCACATGAGCTGCAGATGTAAAATCCACCTTCATGTTTGCAGTTTGACTGGGCCATTTTTCGGTTAATTCACAGCTTGCAAATGAAAATGCTGTTTCCTTCCTGCCTGGCACTGGGGATAAGCATCTCTTGGACTGCACAGTTGGTGGGATACACTGCCCATGATTCTGGATTCTGCAGCTTGCCTGGGGGGTTTATAACTCAACAGGTAGAGCTTTAATAAATGTCACTTCTCTCTGCTGCTGTCACCTCTCTCTGATGCCCTGTCAACGTGACACCACTGGGTTGTGGACACCCCATCCCCAGAAGTGTGCAAGGCCAGCTTGGATAGGGCTTGGAGCAAGCTGGTCTGGTGGAAGGTGTTCATGGCAGGGGGCTTGGAACTGGCTGAATTTTAAGGTCCCTTCCAGCCCAAACCATTCTATGATTTATGATTCCAAGAGGTTGTCTGGAGCACAGGGAGACCATGATGGATGTGATTTAGTGCCTGACTCAGGGGACGATGCAGGAAGACCTTCCTGTGCTAAACCCAAAACAGAGGCACGGGAGGGCTGGAGGAGCCTTGTATCCCAGGAAAAGGCTGCCTTTACAGCCTCAGGCATGTTTTCCCACTTCCAGCTGGAAAGCCACCTTCAGCATCAGGCTTTGAGTCAAGCGCGTCCTGTGGGGCTTCACCTTCCCTGCAAGAGCCACATCCCTGCGGGGCGCTGCTGGCAGGCGCTCCGCTGACAGACCCAGGGACTGCTCCTTGGCAGGAGTGGGGCGAGGGCCACCTCCGGGCCACCTCCGGGCCACCTCCGGGCCGAGTTTCGGTGTCGCTCCCTGGGAAGAGCTGCAGCATCTCCCGCTGTCAGCAGATGCCAGCAAAGAGCCGCTCTGCGGCCACCGGCGCTGCCGCGGGCTGGGGGAGCCGGAGACCCCCACCCCGGGCGCTGGGGCACCTTCTGCCCCCATCCCACCGCCTGGCGCTGCCTGCCGAGGGACAGGGGACTTGCGGGGACCAGGGGGGGCTTTGCCACCAGCTGAGAACCCCCACGCTCGGCTCACGAATTGTAGGATCTGCGGCGGCGGCAGAACTGGCGGCCCCAGCCAGAGGAAGGGGACGGGATGACCCTCTGGCTCATGTCACCACGGATGGCTTCGTGCCACACGGCGGGCAGGGGACACGCTGCCCGCTCAGCCTGCTGCTTACCAGAGTCACAGGGTGCTTTGGGTTGGAAGGGACCTTAAAAACCATCTAACCCGAAGCCCATAGCACGGACACCCCTGCTAAACCAGGGGGCTGGAAGCCCCATCCAGCCTGGCCTTGATGTCCCGGCTCCGGGGCATTCACATCTTCTCGGGGAAACCCTGTCCTGTGTCTCACTACCACCACTGTCAAAATATTCCCTCTTTATCTGGGCTAAGAGGGCACTGGGGAGGCATGCTCACCTCACTGCTCAGTTATTCTGGGCTCCGGGCTGGCCCCAGCGCCGGTTTTTGGGGGGCGGTGTCGAGCAGGATCCTCCCACATGCCCTGACTTTCTGCTCGGCACCCAGGGCACAAACCCCACCCTCCCCTTCCTCACCCAATTCCTCTCCTGAGGACTTGGGAGCCACCTCCTGCTCCCTCCCAGCTTGGCAGGCGTGTGTGACACCCCTGCTCCACAACAAGAGCTATTTTTACCCTTAAAATATTCCTGCTCCCCCGGCTCAGCCTCGTGCACTCCCCGTGTCCCCAACTCCTGGCTGGGTCCCCGCTGCAGCTGGGATCAGGCTCTGCTTGTGTCCCCAGGCACCCTGCCGCCGGGGGGATGCAGGAGGAGCCCATCCACTGCCCCATAAAAAGCTCTTTCTCCAACCCAACAGGTAGCTGGAACTTGTTTTATAGGAGATGCACACATGTATAGATGGTTCCTGCTATTTCCCCCTCCCTCCCTGCTATTTTCCCCGTCCTCATGGTCTTCTCAAGTGAGCTCAGGGCTGCCCAGGGGAGCAGTGCTGGCAGCTTTGCCAGGTCTTTTGATGGTCAGGGAAGGGTGCTGGTCCTGGAAAAGCCTCAGTTCCTTGGATTTGGGTGCCAGGAAGGGTCGGTGATCACTGCCCATCCTCTCCCGGGCTGCTGGACCCCACGGGCCTCGAGGGAGCCCAGCACAGTGCCGAGCCCTGGGGGGCTGCTGCCCGTGGGCACACACTGCCCGTTTCAGTGCTGCTTTGAGGGGCACCCTGAACCAAACACCGGGGCAGCAGCTTGAACCCACAAGGCTCCAGGAGGGCTGAGCAGGGGGATCCATCCCTCTGTATTCCAGGGTGGATGCTCCAGGCACGATCCTTAGGGGGCTTTTGGAGGGGAAAGGGAACGGCATCCCTGCTGTGAGCTCCCCGTCCAGCTCACGGCATCTCCAAAGGAGCCCCGGCATGAGAGGCACGGCAGGAATGGCAGCAGCAGCCCCCAGGGGAAGGACACCCGTGACCATCCCCCTTGCCCCAGGCTGGCCCCTGCTCACCTCTGCTGCAGCCTTTGCTCCTCTCCTGAGGGAGGTTTTAATTTACCCTCTTGGCTGGCGAAACCCTATCCCGAGCAATTCCCCAGCCGTTCCTCCGAATCGCTGTAACTACCTCATTACTTTGATATTAATAGAATTCATACGGCCTGGAGAGGATAATTGAAATTAGCCCCGCAGCGAGGGGAGCCGAGGGGGCTGAGCCGGGTGAGGGGCTGGGCTGTGGCAGGGGGTGAGCCCTGAGCCCTGCCTGGATCCTGCCCCCAGGGATGAAGCACTGCCTGTGGTTTCTCCAACTGCACCGAACTGGGAGCAGGATGGATGCCCACGCCGGTGTCTGTCAGGCTGCCAGCCCCGGTTCTCCAGCCACTGAGCCGGTCGTTATCCCCTCTCTTGTCCCAGCTCCAGGCCAGGACACCCCCATCAGCATCTCCTGCCATGAGGCCATTACCATTCCTTCTGGGAGAAAAAAAGGGGTAAAAAAAAGGTTCATTATGTGCAGCAGCACAAAGGCAGACGGCGGATGGCTGTCGCAGGGGATGCCACTGCCCGGCAGGACCATGACGGAGCCGTCCCGCCGCCCCTCCGGCCCCGGGTCCCGCGGCTCCCGCCCCACCTGCTCCCCGTCAGATGGGAGGTGACCCCCACAAAGACCTGGGCCGCGTCTGCCACCCTTGGGCTTTGCCCTGACACGTGTCACCTTAACCTCCTCCTTGGGAGCAGCTGCTGCCAGGGGAGCCTCCTTTGTGGCCCCGGCGAGCGGCAGACGAGTCTCCCCATCTGGCCGGCGGGGCCTCGTCTGTTGGAGCCCCCTGCCCTGGCTGATAACGGCATTAACCTCGCCCAGCGCCTCAACTGTCACCGAGCCCCCAGGTCCCCAGGCTGGGGACAGACTGCATCCCACAGGGACTCAGCACATCCCTCTGCCACCCGCGGCACCTCACCGGGACTCCCTGCGGCCCTGACCCTGCCTGAGGGTGTCCCGGGCATCCCTTCCTTCCCTCCCTCTGCACGGATCGGGCAGGACAAGGCAGGAGCAGGAATTCGCCTCCAGGGGCTTAAAAACTTCCCGCACACCTGTGACTGCAGGTGGGCTGAGCCCAGCCCTGGGGCTCAGGGCCAGCACAGGGGCTCCATCCCAGCCCCTGCCACTGAACCACATCCCTCTGCCCCTTCTCTGGCCCAGCACTCAGCTCCCGTGGGAAGTGGGGGACGCTGCAGCACCCAGGGGTGCCTGGCAGGCAGGGGAGCATGTGAGGAGCAGCAGGGTCAGGCCCTGGAGCACGAGAGGTGAAGGAACAGGAGAGTGACAGGAAGAATTCGGTGAAGGAGCCGAGGCAGAGGCTGGCATTCCCTGGCTGCCCCGTCAGCAAAGTCCCCAGGCCAGGACAAGATGAGGCTCCCTCACCTCCCCCCCTCCCCAGGAGGCCTTATCTGCCGCTAATGCTTCACAGCAGCCTCCCTCCCCAACGCCTGTGGGCTTGGCACGATGCTCCCAGACTGCATTTGCTCCAAATGGATTGTATCGGGGGAGAACAAAGCACTGGGGAGTTTTCAAAGCGGGGTTGTGATGGCAGGGGCGGCCGGTCCCCTCTGGTGGCACCTCACGGGGGACCCTCTGGGGTGCAGGCTCGGCCCCAAAACCCAGAGGCAGTGGCTGCTGCCCCTCAGCTCAGTGCCCAGCCCTGGCACTGCCATTCCCCAGTGGTGTCCGGGCAGGGGCCATTCAACAAGTGCTGGCCAGAAGACAGCAGCTCCATTTTCACCAAAAAATGTTCTGCTGTAAAATCTGGCCTTGCTCCAGCTGCAAATGAAAAAATTAGGTTGTGGGTTTTGTTGTTTTGTTTTGGTTTTTTTCTTTCCTGCTGCAGAGTTTCTTGGAAAGCTGGTGTGGGGCAGGCACTGGAGCAAACAGTGACCTTGGCATCATGCCCTTGCCCACTTGTCTCCCCACCCCTGGTGCAGGAAGTTCCAGGCAAGGCAGCTGGCAGAGCAGACTTCTTCCTCTAACACCCTCAAGAGCTTGGGGAGAAAAAGGGAAATACTCTCTCCTTTGTTGATCTGAGGATAAATTGCAATCGGTCAGGAGGGGTGAGAGTGTGGAGCTTCCCCTGCCCAGCCTGTGCTCTGAGCCCTTCAGAAAGTTGGAGGCAGGTGATGCCAGGACTGACTCAGAGCACCATGGCCACGTGGTGCATGAACCAAGGTGTGCTCCGTGCTGTGGTGAGGTGTTCCCAAGGAAACACTGGCACACAGTGCCATGCCTGTCAGGAAGGGCTAGAGCAGAAGAAGGAACCAAGGAATGAGACCAGAAAGTCGTGTTGGCTTGGCTTTCCCTGGGATCCTCAGAAAAGATGGAGTCAGCAGTGAGTCAGCTCCTGGAGGTATGTGAAATCATAACTGGAGAATGCTGAGAAAACAGCAAAATCCCACAGAAAAATAAAAAAAAAAGTGTGGGGAAAAAATATCCCGAACAACCTTCAAGCAAAAGCAAGTGTGGATCCCAGAGCCTCAGTGCTGGGCAGAGTCATGAAGGAGAAGGGGTTCAGCAACTGGGCACATGTCAGGGAGCAAAGGGATAACTGCAGGATTGCATCAGGGATGGGGAAAAAGGAAAACCAACACTGGGGCAGTGGCTCTGTGCTGTGGGACAATCACAGGGCACCCCATGGCCCCACTGCAGCGGGCTGGAGGGACACACAGGAGAGCCCAGAGGCTCTCCCAGTGCATTCCCAACCCATGGGAAGTGTCACAGGCACGAGGACTCCTCTGGACAAGTGTCACAGAGGATCTGGGGAAACAATAGAGCTGCCCAAGGGCAGGCTCTGTAAGTGCCTGGCTCACACCCTGTCACATTTTAGCTCTTGGGAGCCCAGCAAGGATCCAGCAGCAAGCCAAAGCTTAGCCCAGCTCTGCCAGGGGCTTTGCTCCTTCCCAGAGCTGTGGGCAGTGCTGGGGAGGGAAGTGCTGGGGGACAGCGAGGGACAGAATCATCTGTGCCACTTTAGCAGGAGGGACAGGGCAGGGGCTGAGCCAGGAGGCTCCAACATCCCCATGGCCACAGCAGGAGAGATGCAGAACAAGTGAGAAGCCTTCTGCAGAAGGCATGGGGTGGTTCACTGAGAGCCAGAGGGGAAAATCAAGAAAAATACTGCAAATTCACAAGGCAAAGCAGGTCTGTGTGTCCAGTGGGGAGATGCTGAGAGGGGAAGAGAAGCTCAGGGGGAACAGTGCTGGATGGTGGGATTGGGGAGAGGGGTCTGCCCATAACTGCTGGGAATCAAAACCAGCCTTCCAGCCCTCCTGGAAAGGCCCAGACCCCTGGCCAGAGAAGGGAGCTGGGATCAGAGGCTGGGATGTACAGTCCTGGTAAAAATGCAGGGAAATGACAGAGCCAAACTCCAAGCAGCAGAGAAACAGCAGCAGAGGGAACTTTGACTGGGTGTCCATGTAACCAGGGCTGTGAAACCTTCCCCTGCACACTGGAGAGAGCCAGAGGGTAGGGAAAAGCCAGAGGGAAACTCAACATAAACCCAGCCCACGTGGCACCACAGGCACCAGCAGGGCCTCAGGCTTCTGCCCCACCACAGCAGCTCCACGAACCACACCAGGGGAGATCAGGGCACAGCTGGGGATGGGAATTCATCCATGGAGACACAACCTCCCCTGCCCTCTGCGACAGCACCTCATGCCTGGCAGTATCCCCATGGGACTGTGAGCTGGGCATCCCAAACCATGGCTGGAGAGACCCAGGTGGGAACAGGGACTCTGCGCTGGGAGCCAAACAAGTGGAAACAGCAACAAAAAATTGTTATTCTGTTACCACAGATAAATCAAAGAATCCACCCCGTTCACTGTACCCTTCAAAGCATGTGCATTGCACCAGACAAAAATGATGGCAGTAAGGAATAGCTGTGCCAGAGGGGCTCCCAGCCCACACCAAGGGCAAGCACAGGTGGGAGCACCATAACCATGGGTGGAGGCACTGCAGTGGTGACACTGCACAGTGACAGCTGCCATTGAAGGGATGCTGCTCCAGAGGCCTGACACATCCCCAGCACTTCCCTCCCCAGCACTGCCCACAGCTCTGGGAAGGAGCAAAGCCCCTGGCAGAGCTGGGCTAGCATTGGCTTGCTGCTGGATCCTTGCTGGGCTCCCAAGAGCTAAAAGCAATGAGGAAATGCCCGTAGGGACTGTGGGACAGGGAGCATGGGGACATCCTCCTCTGGTGGCTGGAGCCCCAGTGTCACCATCTGTGCAGATTTCCTCCCAAACTGTCCTGGCCCCACAGAGCTCTTTGCCCTTGGCAGGGAGGATGAACAAAGAGGTTTTACATAATCCCACATGATCCACATAATGCATGGCCCCAAAACCTGCTGCTCTCACCCGCCACAGCTCAAGGAGCCACTGGATGTTCCTCTCTCTCCTCAGCCTGACCCCTCTTCCCCAGTGATGTATCACTGCCAGCACTGAAATCCTGAGCTGAGCAGCTCTGCCAGGCCCCCAGGTGTGGCACCCACAGCCCAGCACGTTTGGGGTGCTGCTGGAGGCACCCACATCCCCACAGGAAGCTTCTGCTCCGGCTGTGAACACTACACAGTCAGCTGGGGAGAGAAAAAACATGAAAGTGTGTGGAGATATTTTCACAGTGACACTTTGAGGATACCCATGGCTCATCCTGAAAGGTCTCCACCTCCACTCCCCCCATCACCCCTATCCCACCCCCAGGGAAAGAAAATCCCGCTGGAGCTCAGGTGCTGAACTTTAGCTGGAGCCAAGCATTTCAGAGCCACAAAATCCTGCTGCCTCGAGAGAGGAAAGAAACCACCTCCGGGTGATTGCTGATTTTGCTTCAAAATACAAAAGCAAAGCAAAAATTAAGGCCCAGAGCTCCCTGCAGCCAGTGGCTGTGGTGCAGGGCTGGGAATGGCATACCCAGCACAGCCCTTTCCCTCAATGCCATCCACAGTGACAGATACACCATCCAGTGGTGCCACACAGAAGGGGCCAGGCACAAAATCACCAGAAATCACCCCAAAGGAAGAATCCATCCACTTGGGAATCACCTTGGGACTCTCCCAAGCTCCTGCTCGCTACAGGATGGGCTGAGCACAGCCAGCAGCATCTCAGCATCTCCAACTGACTCCAATGACACCACCCCTAGGCTCCAAAATGTTGGGGAAAAAATAACCATAGCTCAAAGGAGACTCAGGGATCGAAGGGAAATGGCCATTAGCAACCCTCCAGCTGCAGTAAAGAGCCAGCCATGTCCGGCACTCCGCATCTAATGGGTTTTTAATATTCTTGTGGCACGCACTGGGGCATAGATGGGAAGAGACACTTGGAGGTCTTGCATGAGCACCAGTACTCGGGGGGCTGCTCACAGAGTTCAGGCTCTTCCTTTCCCCGCCAGCTGCCTCAGAGATGTGGATGTTTCAATTATTCTGTCAAGCTGCATATTCCAAATTGAGGCCAGAGAAGTGTCTCTGTCTTATATAGAAAGAAAGGAAAAAATATATCCCTAAAAGGAAAAGAAATGAACTCAGAAATTAATAAGGCTGATTGACAATGCTGCTTTGGAAACTCTGGTACCATATGGCATCCTTGAATGGCTGCAGTGCTGTTAGGATGGAGCTGACCAGCTGGAGAGTTACTGTGAGTTGTTTGTAATTGTAATAATGGATATCAGATGGCTGGTGTGGAGCAGTTTATAAATGAGAACAGACAATGAGCCGCACTGTTTGTCAGGAAATCATTGCTGATATGGGCTTTGTGCTCCCCACCACTCCGGGTGGAGCTGCCTGCTCCCAGGGCACCCTGCTCTGCCCTTGGGCCCGATGCCGGGGCAGGTACAGCATCGCTCAGCTGGGAGGGTGGGCCAACAGGAGAGCTCCCAAAAAACCCTCCTCACCCTCCTGGTGCTACAGACAGAGCCCCAATGCCACTGGGAGATGGCAGCAAGGCTGATGTCCTTCTGCAAAAATGTGGGGTGCACCAAGGGGCCTCCCTGAGGAAGCCAAAGAAACGGGGCCTGTCCGGGATCCACCCGAGCCTCTGGAGCTGCTCAGGGTCACAGGGCTGCTGGGGCTCAGATACTGACACTTCCAGATTGGGGTTTGTGCTGAACAGCCGGAAAAATCATGACATTTCAGAATCTGCCAGTTAATGGAATTTTTTTTAAGTCAGTAACAGTGAAATTCATTATTTCAATTTCTGCTGATCTCCAACTCCACGGTTTAACACATAAAGCGAAGCCTGAGTTTGGAACAAAAATGTCACACACTTGTTCACTCCCCTTCTCCAAAATGAACTCCCCTTTTCCAAATGAACTTCCATCCAAATTAACACAGGGCATTGCCCAGCTGGAATGTCCCTTTGCTGCAGCTGAAGCCACCCTGTGCCACATGGCCGGGGTGAGTGAGCCCCAGCCCAGAGGACCCAGGGCAGGGAGAGAAGGCTGGGAGAGAAGGCTGCCTTCAAGGCTCAGCTATTACCACTACTGTTAACTCCTTAGTGGTCCTGGATTATTTTTTAGCCTAAAAGCTATTAAAAAAGAAGAGATAACCAAACTGTGTTGTGCATATTCCCTCATCACCTGAA
Organism: Cettia cetti; assembly: GCA_013401135.1. Classification (NCBI taxonomy): domain Eukaryota; kingdom Metazoa; phylum Chordata; class Aves; order Passeriformes; family Sylviidae; genus Cettia; species Cettia cetti. The sequence continues at coordinate 68,623 of VZUI01095486.1, read as the reverse complement.
GCCCTTTGGCAGTGCCAGGTGATGTTGCAGGGCAGGACGGGCACACCCACGTGTCCTTTCACACTCAAACCCAAACACAGCTGGGCGCTCCAGCAGATCTTATTTCGGGATCATCAGCCCCTGGGCAGGGATGGAAGGAGCCCTGGCACTGCAGGGCCTCCTCCCTGCTCCTCTTCAGGCTGATGGCATCTCTGGTGAGGGGGCCAGGGCGTGGCGGGTGCTCCGGAGCGGCCAGCGGGCAGCAGGCAGAGCTTTCTAGGAAAGCCATCTCCGTGGGAAGGAGGCCAGGCCTGGAGCTGCGGCCACAGGACGTGCCAAGCGCCGGGCAGAGCATCCAGGAGCTGCCATGCCCCTCTGCAGGGCACCTCCAGAGCCTGGAAACGCTCCCACCGCTCCTTCTGCCTGCACGGACACACCGCGGCTACTGCGGGTGGTCCGGGAACCCCCGGGCAGGACAGCAGCTGCCCCGTGCCCTCCTGGGTCTGGGGGCACAGGGGAGGGTGGGCAGAGGTGCTGGAAGTGCAAGGGAGCAGCCTGGGGTGGATCATGTCCAACTCATCACCCTCAGCAAAACCCCTCCCTCAGCTCCATCATTTTCAGCCCTCGCTACCTGTGACAGAATTGCTGCTCTCTGGTTTGGTTTGGACAAGAAATTAAATCTCTTTTATATATTTTTTTTCTACATCAATTATATATTCATATTTAAATGTTTTATATTCTTATATAAAGATTTCTTTTATACTATTCTTCTGCAGTATAAAAATATTCCTTGGAAATCCCAGGGTGCACAAATCCTCTCACAAAACCCTTGGTGAACCTAGACAAGGGCAGGGCAAAGTGACTGAAGTCCATGGTCAAAATCAGCAGGCATGAAACCTTCCTCTAATCCATCACCCCTAACTAAGCTCTGTGGTGAATTCCCTGAAGAAATATGGAGCCCTGCTCCCTGCCAGTTCTGAAAATATCCCTGTTTATATGGGCCATGGCTCTTCCTAAAAACTCCATTATTTCTTTTTCCCAGATCAGAAAGGATTGTTTAAATCTGCCTATTAGCAGCCTTGATTTTTAGGCTTTCATATAAAATGCAACTTACCCATACATTTTGATGGCAGAGATTACAGGTCTGTTTTATACATATTAGCCACTACCTAGGGAAAATTGGCACCCCATTACCATGCACCAAACATCATAATTAAGTTTAAATTCATTTGTTAAGGGGTGCTGAGGTGTGGCGCAGACACAAGAGTGTTTTGCACGCCCCCTCTGGAGCTGGACTGGGGAAGCAGGAGGGCTGGTGGCATTCCCCAGAGCCACCCACGGCGTCCTGTCCCCGTGTCCCCACAGACCTGCCAGTGACTCGATCACATCCTCCCACTTTTAGCCCGAAGTTGTCACTCCGTAGAAAAACTCCCCCTCTTTCTGCAGCTCAACTCTGGCTGACCTCATCAGCAAAGTGAGCTAATTGCAGGAGGGGAAGCCGGGGACGGCCCTTCCTTTCGGGGTGGCGGCTGTCACAGCGCGCTGGTGGCATCACAGCCCCGCTCCCCAGCACCGAGCCGCAGCTCCCCGTGTGGCTTCGGCGGGGCAGATGGATTTCTCACCGCTCGCTATCACCTTTTAAATCACCGCGACTGCAAGCCCTGACAAGCACTGTCAGCGGTTTCAACGCAAGGAGGATTAGATTTCAAAAGAATGAGACATTCAACACGAACCTGTACACAAACACGCTCGTTTTTGTACACAAACACACTCGGTTTTGTACACAAACACGCTCGGTTTTCAGTTTTTCCAGCACAGCCACTCTGGAAACGCTGAGCACCCGAGGCTGGGTGCAGCCCTCCCTGGCACTCGAGCATCCTCTTCATGTGGTTTGTTGAGCTCAGCTTGCCTTGCTGTCACTTTTGGGGTGCCAAAATCGGTTTGATCAGTGCCCATCACCCCCCGCCCGCAGCCAGGCTGCCGGCGTTGCTGGTTTTTGTTTTGCAGGGGTAGCAGAGCCTCCCACATCCTCCCGCGCAGCCCGGCCCCCACCCTCGCACTGCCGCTGTCAGTGGCTTTGCTTTGCCCTGCCTGGCAGCTCACGGCCCCTAAAGTGCTTGTCACTTTGTCATCCCACGGCGGGTGCAGTGTTTGTGGGATCTGTGTGCTCCTGGAGGGATGGATTAGGGATTCCCAGCTCTGCTCCCATGTCTCCTTTCTCCCCTTCCATGGGAGGTTGAAAAATCACCAAGAATCTGCTGGAGGGAATTGAAAATCCAAAGTAGGAGCCAGCTGAGCATCAGGACAGGCACATGGTGGCTGTGAGCATGGACCCTGCACAGCCACGCCACCCCAAAATCATCTGGGAAAGGTGCACCCAGAGGCAGAGGCAGGATCATGAGGGGATCAGCACCACAGCCAAGAGAGAAGAGTCATCCCAAGCTGGGAGGATGAGGATGGAAGCACAGTGCCAGGGATGAAGGTGTGTTAGCAGCAGAGGGCTGAAATAAAATCCAACAGAGGGTGATGGTAAAGTGAGCTGCAAAACACACCAGAAATACCTCCTGCTTCAGACATCTGCAAAAAATATCCCATTAAACCCAAATCAGACCCCTACCCCAGCCTCTACTCATTTGCTGTTTACTGCCAAACACCTCCACGGTGGCAGCTGACTTTTGCTTTGTGTCTGTGGCCGCTCACATCCCGTTGCTGGAAAATGATAAAAATGTTTTAAAATTATAAAAAAATGTTTTAAAATAACAGAAAACCCCCAAAAGTGCTCAGATGAGGATGGGGATGGCCTTCACGGAGGAGCAGCAGAAGCCAGGGTGTGTGAGCAGCCTGGCTGTGCTCTGACAGGGGCTGTGGTGTGATTTGCAAAGCGATCACTCCTTAGGGAAATGACGGGATTTACCCCACAGGTGCAGCTCTGGCTGGAAGGGGAGCACAGCAGCCAGGCTGGTGGCGATGCTGCCACCCAAGGAGCCTCCACGGGACAGCCCTTCTGCCTCCCCAGGGCCCCTCTGGACAAGGGACCGCTCGGAGCATCCCCAAATCCTTCATCCCCCGCCCATCTGCCGCTCCAATCCCGCTCCCCGGCTGCGACGTCGGGGTGGCTCCCACTCCTCATTAGAGGTCGCAGCCCCTGAGCAAAGATTAATCTGGCACTTGTGCGAATTTATCTGCTTGAAAAGAGAGGGACTGGCTCTGACCTCGCAGTCTGGAGACTGGTGGGGAGTTTTCTGTCCCCCGAGCTGTCAAGCCAATTCCCTGCAGTACCAAGCTGTTGTTCTTGGCATCTGCTAGGCAGAAAGGCTGTGAAACACCCCAAATATCTGTTTGTTTTAAAAGGTAAATATTAATTTCAGGATGCTGTTTACATAAGCAGACTCTTGGAGCTTGAACTCAGTGCCTTTTGCCGGTGTCACATGGCATTAGTGTGTATTTAACATTTATTTAACTCTCCTTGGCCCTGCTTGTGCCAGATGGCAGGCAGCCTGCACGGCCAGGCAGGGCTCAGATCAGGGCTGCTCTGAGCGTGACAAGGGGCTGGGTTGAGGCTGCAAAGTTAAAAGTTTGAGTTTTGTGGCTGCAGGTTCCTGAATGACACCGAAGCACACCGCGGGTTTGTGTCCCCAAGGCTGGGCGGTGTTCCTGCCCCCAGGGCCGAGAGCAAGGCAAGCAGGGAATCGTCCTCTGACCAGTCCAAACCAGTGCCAGGGCTGGGCTCTCCTCGGCTCTTGCAGTCTGAGCACCTTGGCCTGATCCTGCCTGGCACGGAGCTCCCCCCCTGCTCCCCAGGGAGCAGATCTGTGGATGCCAGCAGCCATCCCAGTGTGCATGCACTGCGTGGGACACCCAGAGCTGAAACCCTGAGCTGCACAAGCTGGGGGGTGCCTGGCCAGCCAGTGATGTGCACGAGCTGATGACATTGCACAGGAGTTGGTGACATGGCACAGGAGCTGGTGACGTGGCACAGGAGATGCTCGCTGGCTCCTGGGGTCCTGAACAGGGAGTTTGTTCCTCTCAGTGAATTGTGAGAGATCTCATAAAGTGACCTCACAGCCCTGATGCACAGCTCCGACTGCTGAGTGCTCACACGTCTCTTTTCTGCCTCTGCAGTCACTCACTCTCCCAGCACAGGGCATTTTTTGGGTAATGCAGCACTGACAGTGTCACTGCTTTCTCAAACAATGAAGAAATGCAGCCAGATGGCCTCTGGAAAACAAATAAGATATTCAAAACAGTATCAGCCTCTTTATGGCTGCAGCAGTACCCATCAGCTTGAATATACAAACGAGGAAGAGCTGAGATGGTTTCAGGGACAGGATTACAGCTTCTCAGCTGGGCTGGACACCCTCATGCTCAAACATTTGTGTTTGAAGAAAGGGACCTGCATGATAAATAATGTCCCAAGATTTTATCACAGAATTATTGCCTGTTTGGGCTCGACAGCCACTGTGTGCTCTGCCTCCCACCTGCTGAACAGGTCTCATCCCACCCATCCCCTCCTCCAGAGGGTTTTTCTGGATGAGATGCCATCCCCTCCCCCTGGACACACTGCCTCTGCAGGCAATGCTGACCACTCACCCTGTGCCAGGAGAAACACTGACCGGGCACCAGGGCTGACCTTGGGAACCCCACAGACCTCCAGACCTCCCTTCTGGCACCATCTGCCTCACTCTCCTCTCACTCACTTCTCACCCTTGTTAATGATGCCTGTACTAAACTTCCTATTTTCCTTGTCTGGAAAACCAGTTCCCAGCAAAGGGAGCAGGCAGGGTACTCTGGCCTGCCCTATGAGAGAAATCCTTTATCTCATTGCCCACTCATTTCTATGACAGGTACCTGTGAGATGAGAGATTTCCAAACAACATTCCCTCTTGCTTTTGTGTTTGCTGTTCTTTGATCAAAGCCATTAATCCTTACCACCCTCACTGTAGAGGAAATGAAAGGACTAGGTTGGTATGGGAACTGAGAGGAGGCAGCAAAGGGGTGAGGAAGAGGCAGGACAAGGCTGTGGGGAGCAAGGCTGGCCATACATCTTTGCCTGAGAGTGCTTGCTCTACCCAGGGCCACAGTCATCAGCTGAGCCCTTCCCTCCCTTCAGCTCAGCAGCCTGCAGCCACCTCTGTCATCTTGGTTTTATTCAGAGGGGGACTCCAGGCTATGAGAGCTCATAGAATGACAGAATCAGAGAAGGTTTGGGTTGGAGGGACCCTAAAGATCAACTTGTTCCTCCCAGGTTGCTCCAAGCCCTGTCCAGCCTGGCCTGGGACCCGTCCAGGGACCCAGGGACAGCCACAGCTTCTCTGGCACCCTGTGCCAGGGCCTGCCCAGCCTCAAAGGGCAGAATATTTTCCCAACATCCAAATCTAATTCTATTCTCTTTCAGTTTGAAGCCATTCCTTCTTGTCCTGCCCCTCCAAGCCCTTGCCTCTCTTCCTCTTTCTTGCATGCTCCCTCCAGGTACTGAAAGGACACAATTAGCTCACTCTGAAGCCTCTCTTCTCCAGGCTGAACAATCCCAATTCTCTCAGCCTTTCCTCACAGCAGAGCTGCTCCATCCCTCTGATCACCTTGGTGGCCTCCTCTGGACTTGTTCCAACAGCTGCAGGTCCCTGCTGCCCGTCCTGTTCCCTTTGGTAGAGCTTTTGCATGAGCTGAAGGAGCTCATGAGCATGTTCCTTCAGGATGGGAACCAAACCCGGAATGTGCTTCACATCAGTGCTCAGGTCGGGGTAAGGATGTGGCAGGACAGCAAACAGAACTGGAAAAAGCCCATCTTCAGAGCACAGCTTGCTCAGCATGGCACGAGCTGAGCTGTGGGATGGCAGCAAATAACCAGAGCAGAGGCCAAGAACCTGCTCATACAGCAAGCACCATTCCCTGAGCACCTGACAGAGAATTCACCATGGAAAAATAGTCTGATTCAACTGCCTGATATCCAATTAAATGTTCTAAAGATGCTGGGAACATCTCTTGATTTTTGGAGGGCATGTATGAATATTTTGGTGGTTTACTGGCCATAGATACATACCCTGTGTAGTGGCTGTGTATTTACAGTCCTAAAAATGCTGTTTGCAAAACTGTGGCTGTTTACTTGGGTGTGATAGATGTATATAAATACTGAGACATATATATCTACCTCTCCAGCATGTGTGTCCCCACACACTGCACTGAGCTGAGAAGCCTTTTTTTTTTTTTTGTCCTAAATGCATGATGTGTTCAAGCGATAGAAAGGGTTCCAAATGAAGTCCACATGCCTGTAGAGCCTCTCTCATCCACCAGCCTGTTTCAAGGACATACAGCAGCATCAGCTGAGTGAACAGGTGCTGCTCTGTTGGATGCAGCACAGAAATCCAGACTCATAAAGGCTGGGTGGGTTTTTTCTCTTGGAGCAAATAAACCCTGCTCTGTCTACCAATATACCAGCAGAGGAAAAATTGCACCAGACACCTTTCATTTGATGGCTGTTGTTCCACCGAGCACAAGACAAGCTCAGCTCACTGTGTAGCTTAAAATCTTGTGGGTGGAGGTGGGGAAGGAGAGCTCCCTGTGGGGCAGGCTGTGGCAGAGGGTATCTCCATGTGACATGCTCCCCTTGCTCACAGAACATCAGGCTCTGGAGCTCATCCTGCCTACAAGACCATGCCCACATCTCCCCCACGACCCTGACACCACTCATCTCACATCTGAGACCCCACTCCCTGCTCACACCACTTCCTCTCCCTAGAAAACACTTGCTGGAGGAGCAGCAGGGTGGCCACATTCCAAACATGATGCTGCCTCTGTGGGGAAGTCACATAAATCTATGGAAGTGTCCCCAAAACTGCTGTCAGGTGTCAGCTACACCCTTCATCAGCATTGAGGCCTGCAAACCAAGCTCCGTGTGCACCTTTTCCTGATATTCCTGGGGTATTATTTAGACAATCCTCTCCTCTTTGGGATCTCCAAATCAGCTGTTCCATCTTTAGAAACCAAACAGCAATGCAGACCCTGTGCCCACCATGGCTTCACCTCAAGCACCATCAAAGCTGTGGAAGAGAAAGGAAATGAAAATGAAAATACATTTGCTGCTCGTTCAAAGCTTCCCCCAGCACATCCCAGTGCTCTGCTTGGCACTCCCAGCCTTCATCACCCTCTCCTCAATCTGAGGAGTGACACTTCATGCCAGGGCTTGTCTCTCAAGGCTGTGGTGCTCTGAGGGATGGGACATGGAGCAGGGCAGCAACAGCCCCACACTGTCACCACAGCAGCTCCATCTCCCGTGCCCTCAGCACAGAGAGGGCTCCAGCCTGGCTGAGCCTGAGATGCCAGATGTGACCGTGGTGTCTTGGGAAGCTGCTCCCATCACCGTGGCCAGCCTGCCACTCTCCAAGAAGCTTCTCAGGCATTAAGGACCAGCTAAATAAAAACAAAGCCCTTATCAGCACCCCACACAATGGCCCTTTCTGCTTCACCGGTGTCAAATTGGCTCCAGCGAGGCTGTAGGTGACACAGAAATGAAGTGGTGGCAAACACAGGCCAGAGCCAAGCTGCAGCCAGCGAGGCAGGAGATAAGAGCAGCGCAGGGGGTGCTGGCTCTGGCAGAGAGGGGCTGGGGAGGAGGCAAAGCCACAGAGTTAAAACCAAGACAATGGGACGGGATGGATGGTCCTGTCTTTTCAGTGCAAATTTGGATCTGCTCCATCCTGGGACATCTGGGCCCAAGAGATGCCTGCTCCTTGCCAGCAAACTCCAACGGAGCATCAGGAGTGAAACACTGCTGAGCTGCAGGGCTGGGCTGGCCAGGGGCTGCTGCCAGCAAGCACCAGCCCGGAGCCAGGGCAGGGCAACCCCAGTTTGCTGGGAGCATTGTCCTACTGGGAACAGCAGGCCTGACCCCTGTGCCCTTTTGTACCCGAGGTGGGCTCACAGATCTCACTGCCTTGATTATACAGGCAGTGACTTGAGGGCATGGACAGTGCCTTAGGGGCAGCCAGTTTGGATCTCCTGCCACATCCCAAGAGCCCTCTTTCACTGGAGTGAGCTCTTCCTAGGCTGAAGCAGGGCATCCATAGCCTCACTGGTGCCAGCATGACTTGGTAACTGGTGAGGACATCTGCCTAGGGCAGGAGACTGAGTCCTGGCCCTGCTTCCAGGATCACATATATATTATTTGCTGGGAAGGGAAACCCCAGCTATAACCCGATCTGCAGGCACATATCTTCCTCCTGCAGCAACTCCCAAGTCTTTTGGGACATTCCTCACCTAGCTGGAATATTTTCAGCTTCCCAGAGAACACCTAAAATGGCAAATCCCTCCATGATGGGAACAAAGCTGTGCTTCATTTTCAGATGTCGATGGACTTCAGCATAAAAGAAAAGGTTCATTCCCCATTGTATGCTGGCAGTGGCCAGGCTCCCCAGGGAATGGGCACAGCCCCGAGGCTGCCAGAGCTCCAGGAGCCTTTGGACAGCGCTGCCAGGGGTGCCCAGGGTGGGATTTTGGGGTCTTTGCAGGGACAGGGGCTGGGTGATCCTTGTGAGGCCCTTCCAGCTCAGGCATATTCTGGGATTCTGTGAGGTTGCAGCCTTGATAAACCCTGAATAGGACTCTCAGGCTATTAGTGAAGCTCTTGTGATCCCAAACTCTGGCATCTCTAGGCTCTGAGGTACTATGCAGTGAAAGCTTTAGCTTGCAGGCATGGAAACACATCTCACCTTTGCCAAGGATATCTGACTGCAGCAAGACTCCCTGGGACACTTTGTGGATGTGGTTTAGAGGCGGGCTTGGAATGTGGGGAAGTGCCAAGATGGAGCAAAACCCCTTTGGCTACAACATCTAAGGCACTGGGGCTGGGCTGGGCATAAACCTATCCATCCTCAGGTATTGCAGCACTTTGGGGGGTACAGCTACTGTAAAACCTTTGGGGATGTGTGCAGGTATTTTAACATCTTTTCGGGTACGGATATTGTAACATCTTTGGGATTGCAGACAGGTCTTGTAACATTTTTGGGGGGTTGTATACAGGTATTTAAACATATTTGGGGTGTAGAGGTATTGTAGCACCTTTTGAGATATGTCTACTGGCATTTTAACATCTTTTGTACGTACAGCTATTGTAACACCTTTGGGGATGCATACAGGTATTTTAACATCTTTTGTAGGTACAGGTATTGTAGCACCTTGAGGGGAGGCGGAGACCTCCGGGGCGGTGTGGAACGCGGCCGCTGTGCCGGTGAAGGTTCCCCGCACAGCCGGGCAGTGATTCCCCCAAAACCCCCGCTCCCTCCGGCAGGCCCTGCCCGGCTCCGGGCACTGTGGAGCCCTGTGCCGGTGAAGGTTCCCCGCACAGCCGGGCAGTGATTGCCCCGAACCCCCCGCACAGCCCGCTCCGTCCCGCAGGCCCTGCCCGGCTCCGGGCACTGTGGAGCCCTGTGTCGGTGAAAGTTCCCCGCACAGCCGGGCAGTGATTCCCCCAAAACCCCCGCTCCGTCCCGCAGGCCCTGCCCTGCTCCGGGCACTGTGGAGCCCTGTGTCGGGGAAGGTTCCCCCACAGCCGGGCCGTGATTCCCCCGAACCCCCCGCACAGCCCGCTCCGTCCCGCAGGCCCTGCCCGGCTCCGGGGCGGGCCGGGGGAAGCCGCGCCCCCGCTCGTCACGGCGAGGGCCGGGCCGGGCCGGGCCGGGCGGGAGGCGCCGCGGATCCGGGCCATGGTGGGGATCCCGGGGAGCTGCCAGTGTAAGAGCCGGGATCGGGGCACGGGCCGGGCCGGGCCGGGGGGAGCGGGGCGCGGCAGGGGCACACCGCTTTGTATGGCAGTCTGGAATTGTGTCCTCGGTTAACGCGTGTTTCTCAGCGTGCGGGTGCATCGCCCCGAAGTGTGGGTGGGCCTCGGGGACCCCCAGCCGCACGCCAGCCCGGCATTGCCGGGTTTCTGTGGGATTTCCAGGCTGGAGGGGCTGTGGAACGGGGCGTGCAGCCCCCGCGGCTGGGGCGGGCAGTGCCGGCCCTCGGCTGCTGCAGCCAAAGCGGGTTTGCACCTCCCGGCCCTTGCCACAGTCCCAGCCCAGCACTAGAACTCCTCTATAAAGTGTCCCAGGGGGTGCTGAACAGTGAAACAGAGCTGGGCACGGGTGTTTCCCCTCCCGCAGACTGCAGGCGCTGGTGTGGGCAGCGACCTGGCACCTGTGGGAGTCCTGTGCACATAAATCCCGCTTGTAGCAGCAGCCTCTCCTGCGTGCAGCTGGGGCCGTGGAGGTCTTCAGCTCCACTTGCATTGATTTCCCCAAAATCCTGGCTCTGTTGCCAGAAGCGTTGTGCCCTCCGAAAGCTGTGAGGTTGGTAGGAGAGCACGGGGTGCCTCTCACCGTGTTTCAGCCCCCTGAGCGTTTCTGTGGCCTGTGCTCGTTTGTCCACAGTTGGGAATGGAAACTGAGCCATCCCGGGATGAGGAGTGAGGTGCCGGACGGAGCCGGGATGGCTGTGTGTAGCCATGCCCATTACACGTGGGCTGGATCGTGGCCTCAAGGTGACTCTGTGGATAAGTCATTGCTCAGGAAAGGGAGAAAAGCAGTTAAAAGCACATCCCAAGGCTCAGGAAATTCAGGAATTTTAAAATGAAGTGTGATTGCTCATAGGAAAGCCGTGTAAAGATAGATGTTGATGCTAATGTGGAAACCACTCTGAAAGCTGCATTCCCGATATGGAGAAGGAATTACCAAGTGACAGAAGTTGCAGAGGGTGGTTTTATACTTTACTGTGCTGCTTAGGGCAGGATGTGTGAGATGTTGGGGTAGGCTGTTACCCCTTAAGGCAGTTAGAAATACGTGAGTCTGTCAAGGCGTGTGGACTTTACCCAGCCAGTGTCCCAGGTGCCTGGAGAGCCCCGTGGTGGGAGAGCTGTGGCCACGTCCACGTGGCTTTGGAGAGCCCTGGCAGCTGGCTCCTAAGCTTCATTTTGTCAGCCCTGAAGAAAAGGCCGCACAGAAGGAGCTGGGGTGAGATCATGTGCTTTAACCCTGCTGTCCAGAGCCTGTGCCCGATCTCCTTTCCCCAAGCTCCCTTTGAAGTCACTTTGGAGAAGCAGGCGCTGCTGAGGGTGATTCATCTCTCCAGTCTTGGACACCTCTCACTGAATGAGACAAATTCTGCACTGGAGGTGCCTGGGCTTTTTCATTGACTGCAAGGGGAGTCCAAGAGAGCTGGCTTAGGCTTTGGCAGTGAGGAGCTGGATGAAACAAATCCCACCCAGTGTGTCTGCTCGTGGTGCAGTGGTGAGATTCCCTGCTTGCCTCAAACTGAGCACAGCGAGGAGAGTCAGACCTTTGAAATCTTGCTAAAACTATTCCAAGCTAATAGACACAGGAATCCTGTGCCTCCATCATAGCTTCAGGGTGGGTTCCTGAAACCAGTTCCTCTCAGCTGTGGCACTTTCTGCAACACGGGACAAGTTGTTTGAATATTTTATTGGATCGTGGCAGGAACGTATGGATGTGTATGTGGCTGCTGAGTTTTGCAATATTAAACCATGTCTGAAATTAGGAAGAAATTCCTCCCTGTCAGGGTGGGCAGGCCCTGGCACAGGATGCCTGGAGAATCTGTGGCTGCCCCTGGATCCTTGGGAGTGTCCCAGGCCAGACTGGACAGGCTTGGAGCAGCCTGGGACAGTGGAAGTTGTCCCTGCCCATGGAAGGGGGTGGAACAAGGTGGTCTTTCAGGTTCCTCACAGCCCAAACCAGTGTGTTATTCTGTGGTTAGGGCTTTTTGCCTGGGTCCTGCTGGCAGAACTGAGCAAGCAATCACTGACCCTGTGGCAGCAGGGACAGCAAGGCCATAGCCCCTGGCAGGAGAGGGTGGGGGCACCTGGAATGCTTGGAGTGACTCAGTGGGAGCCAGTGTTATTTTTTATTCAGTTTAATATGGCGCAGCATCCACTGGGGAATGCTAAGGATAAGCCTGGTGAGCCATGCAGCTGCTTTACAAAGATAAGCACACAGATATGTGCTGTAGTTATCAGGACCTTTGTAGATAGGTCAGGTAAGGTGCCCTATTAGTGCCAGCTATTGAACAGTGTGCACACTTGCACAAGACATCACTCAGTTCTTGAGCCCAGTGTCAGCCCAAGAACACTGTTGGGGTTTATCTTTGGTCTCAAGAAAGTGAACAATCAGCTGTAGAGTCATAATTTTTATAAATCTAGTATATCTGCATAGCCTGGTGATTTCTGCTGTATTTTACAGATCCTGGCAATGTCAGGAGGTTGCTTGATTTCACTGGGTGTGTGTTATAGAGAAGTGGATCAGTGCTCAGTGTGAAACTAACACTGGGGAAAGAAGGAAGAAAAGTGAGATGACTTTGAAACTTTGGGATGTTCCATGTTCGTTTAAGGCACATGAATATGCTCTTCTTACGTGGATATTTCCAATGGCCAGAAATTGAAATGGATCATTCAGGGAACTCAGTCTTGATTTTCATATACTATAAAATGAAAGGCTTTAGGTGTTCCTCATCCTTTGTGCCAGTGTTCAGGAGAGTGAAATAAACTGGCATTTTAAAGCAGTCAGAGAAAAGAAAAAGTTTTTTGATTTGCAGGCACTCTGGTACTTTGGGAAGAGCTTGTGGAGTTGACTCTTTTGGAAGCAGGACTGGAGTGGAATAGTGAGCTGAGTGCTTTCCACCATCCTGAGCTGCCAAGGAGTCACAGGCACCTCCAGAGGCTGCCATGAGCCACTGGAGGCGGGGGAACTGCTCAGGTTTCTCTCTTGCTGGCAAGAATCAGAGGTGAATTCTTCCCCTTCAGAGAAGGAGGTGGCTTTAAGACTCAAAAAGGTGAGAAGTGAATCCACCTCTTCCTCTCTGATGTAAAAAGTCCCAGGTTCCCACCCAGACTGGCCATTTACCTGGAACTCTTCCAGAAAACCACCTTCCTGAGGGCATTTGTCCAGCCACTGTCTGGGGCTTAAATCTTCTCCTGAGTCCCTGTCACCTTCCCATCTCTTTGTGCCACATCCTGAGTGTGCACACCCTTGTTTGATTCAGCTACAGAGCTATCCTGGACATCATTTTGGCTGTATTTGTGCACTCCAGGTTAATCAACCCAGACCTTGGAAGTCAGTTAAAATGTCCTTTACTCCATTTCACGGGAGAGCATCACTAACTTCTACAGATAGCAACTTTTCTGGCATTCAGACTTCGAGGTCAAGTTCTGTACATATGTTTTCCTCAATGATATCCCAAGTGTGCTTTACACACTTGGTATAATTTAAAGGAGGAGACTGTTCAGGCAGGGATTTTCTCCAGTGTAGATTTATGTTGGTATTTAAGGTAGTCATTGCTAATAGCCCTCAGCCTTGGGTTGCAAAGGTATTTTCACAAGATATGTGGCATGGCTTTGGGGCCATAGGTGACACTGCAAAGCTCGCTAAAAATATTTGAAAAATATTACAGAATTCTCTCATTACATGTGTGGTTTTGAATGGAAAATGCAGAATTAGCCCTTTTTTGCCTATGGATGTAAGATAATCAGACAAATAGTGAATGGTTGCAGACATTGCTGTAAGATTGGACTCGACAGACACACCAGGTTGTTTGCATCAATATCAGCTTCTCCCTGCTTATCCGTACTTTTCAATCCCCATGATCTCTTGGGAGTTGGCTTTCACTTCCTCGTAGTGCACCTGGCTGCTGCAGCAGGAAGTTCCTCCAAATCTGTCACCTGACACGCTCCCACCTGGCCTTTGTGTGTGTTTGATCCCGCCTTTTCTGCCAACGAGGCAACAGGAGGAGGAGGAGGAGGAGGAGGATAAAGCCCGGCGATAGAGCAGTGAGGCTGTAGTGTTTGGGTGTGTGGGAGTGGGCTGCTCTGGGGAGGAGAGGTGATAACAGGAATGGTGAGCACACAAACGGCCCTGACAGCTCATCACATCCCGGCTATCATTTGTTTGTTGGCCAGCAAATATTTGCTTTATACTTTAAGGTTGTGTATCCTGCCTGGGGAGCTTCTCCGGGTCTGCTGCAGGTGTTGGATCAGAGGTGGAGCAGGGGCTCTAGTGTGGGGTACAGCTGTAGGGTCACACATGGTCCTGGGCAGGCAGAACTCCTGGTTGTCTGCTTGGAGCACAGGCTGCTTCCTTTTTTAGGTGGGTATTATGGGCTGTAATATTTTGTGGCTGTATTCCCGAGAGGGAGCATTTCCCTGGGTCTTGGCTAAGCAGAAACTTAATTTCACACTTTTTCAAAGTGTGGGGACAGCTCAGCCTGCGGCATTTCCAGGTGCAGATGAGATTAATTTGCTTATCTCGGTTGAGGGCAGGTAATTACTTGTGCAGGGGAGGTACCAGAGTCAGGATGTTAAAACACAAAGAAGTCAAATGTTCCTCTGTTCCTCCCCCGTTGTGCAAGCTCGTTTGCATTCAAACACCCGTCTGGCAGATCTGCTGCAGGAGCCTTCCCTCCGTCTCCTCTTCCTCCTTCTTCACGATTAGCTTTGTTGGGGGCCAAGAAGCCACCGATGAATTGAGACTGGAAAGCGCTGAACTTTGAGGGGAGATGAAAAAAATCCCTCGAAACATTTGTGGCCCTGGCAGCGGGTCCGCGGGTCGCTGATGGGGTTTATCTTCTGACATCATGAGGATCTCTGACATTTCTAGCTTAGAAACAATAACTTGCCTTATCCGTCGTCATGTTTTTCTAATTAAAGACAAAGCTTGGTAAATATTTTTTAAATGATTGAATTTCCCAAGTATGGAAAACACATGTCAGGAGTCAGGCTGGCTGCATCCGATGCGCCTTTTCCCACCGCGTCCCTCGGAGCACGCGAGTGCAAATACAGATTTAGAGCTGTGGGTGACAGGTTTATCTGGGATGATTGGCAAGGATTTATAAACCAGGAGGGGATTTACTTTGCTCTCCCTCCCTCCCCTTCCCCCTTCTCCCCCTGCCTCCCCGACCCCCGTCTCAGAAATAGGAAATTGGGATCACATTAAACCCTAATTGGTTTGGCTCCAGCGCTAGTTCGGTGGCTGCCAAATAGTTAATTTATTGCGTGAGAGTTTGGCCATGTGTTGAGAGGCAAATTTGCTTGAAGCAAGGCATCTCTGTAAACTATACATCCATTCCTGTGCCAGGTCCTGTTTACAGCATCTCCAGCGTGGGGTGCAGGGGTTGCTTTCCGTGCCCATCCCGGCAGGGCAGCGCGGGGGACCCGCGGCGGGGCTGCTGTCCCGCCTCCCTCACTCCCCTGCCAAAACGCTTGCAGGAATTGTTGCCTGAAAGAGCTTAAAGTGGTTTTAGCCGGACTTGGCGCTCGACGTTTGGAAACTGCCAGCTAGATAAGACGTGGGAGGCTCTCAGGAGAATAAATGCATCTGTTTGGGAGATAGCAGCAGGCCTGGGCTGTCACCGCGGAGCAGGGCCAGGTGGGGAGTCCCCGGGGGTGGCAAGATGGCTTTTCCTGGATTATGTGTGCAGGGGCAAGTGGGAAGCTGGCATATCTGACTGCCCTGCTGAAGTCCTCCTTGTTCCTGCCCTTCTCCGTGAGGCCACTTGCACTGGTGGCTGCCGGACATCCCGGATTTGTTGTCACTTGCTCATGGACCTGTGGTATCTAGTGGTGGTTGGCTCCTGTGAAGTTTTCTGGAAGATGGGCTCCAGCAGAGGAGTTTGCAGGACAAGCAGCCCTTGCTGAGGCCATCACTGCCTTCCCCAGCATTCGACAGGGAATGATTTGGATTTAAGAGGATACTGCAGCCAGAGTGAAAGCCTCACTGCTAGCGCGTCTTCGCTGTGGAGTGTGATTTGAAAGAGGCTGTGGAAGGAATAAAGCCGTGGCTGTGGCATTTTATTCTGTTTCTCGCTGAGTTAAATAACAAACTTTGTGTAAGTGAGCTGCTTCCAGCTCTGAGGCAACAGAATTATCACTGCCGTGCTCAGCGGAGCCCTTTCTGTGTCAGCTGCTATTTCCATTGTGAACTTGATACCTGAAAGCTCAATATTGTGACCCTTTAATTTTCAGCTGCTGAAACGTCCCCTACGAGCTGGCTAAAGGGGAAGAGCTCAGAGGGGAACTTGCAATGGTTATGCAGTGAGAGCAGTGTGTTTCTTTGAGTATTTCTTAAGTGCTGAGTGTTTAGGAGAAATTGATAGGTAGTAGAAAAGCACATTTAGCAATACTTTTCCTTCTGTAGCTCTTGCTTCCTGGGATGTAATAAAATCCATTAAGTTCTATTTATGATCAAAGGCCCAGTATAGTAATAGTTTTATTTGGATGATTATGGCTGTTCTACCAATAATGAAAATATTGCACACTTCCAAATACTGCAGTGTTTAGAACAGGTACAGGGTTGGCACAGCTAAATGTTTGCCAGTTTTGCTGAGGAGTCAGCAAAACTTTGATCAAGCTAAGTCCCTGTAGGAAGGCATGTCCTGCCCATGGGTGCCACGTTGTGCCTGGGTTTTCCAGCCATCCGTGGAGGTGCAACAGGGTTAGGCAGACCAAAAGGTGACAAATTGGACAGGTATTGGAAGCAAATGTGGTTTGTTTTGGAGAGAACCTTTTCCTAGGTCTGAAGGCAGGTTCAACATTCAGCTGGGAGCAGCCACTCCCCACTTGTGCATCTCCTGCCTCGTTTGAAATGCAGCCACTTCTGGGATGAGCTGCTGTAATTACTTTAAAGCACATCATACTTCCACCACTTTTGGCAGGAAGGAGGGAGGAATACTGTGCTCCATCGCCAGACAAAATAGAAATCAACAATTGGGATTTTTCTCAAAGAGCAGATCTATCTTCTCTGCCATTAAATCTGAGTTGGATGGGAGCCTTGTACCCATTTTGCTTCCCCGGTGTGAGTGTGTCGTTCTGCAGCTCACAGCCCATGTTCATGGGAAGATTTAAAGCAGCAAATTCTAGCCAGGAATTCTTTCTAGCACTTTGCTTTCCTTCTGCTGTTTGCTTCCCTCTTCACACTCCAGATGCTGATGGATCACCTTCCGTGGTGAGTAAGGAGACACGCTGTTCTTTACGTGGTGCTGGGGAACTGTGTGGTCCTCAGGAATGTTCTCCCCAGAGGCATTGCCACTCCTGGGGCAGCAGGGCTCAGGAACTGTGTCACACAGGCTGGGGCTGCTTCTTGTGGCTCCCATATCAGGACTGCAAATCAGCTGGCACTGCCACTGTGGGTGGATCACCCACATCATTTACTGGTGTTCCTTCTCCCCTCTGCTGCAAAACACCCGACTGACTTCACATCACTGCCCTGGCCCACCTGAGTTTCCACATTCCAGAATACACTGCTGGTGTCCTTTTAGCCCCCCAGGGGATGATTTTTTCCCATGAAGCCTTGATTTTCCCTCTTTATCTAGGCATGCTGAGCACCTAGAAGTTAATTTGATGGAATCTTCTGAGGGAGAGTCTCAGTTTTGCACTGCAGTACTCCAGAAACATTCCCAGGTGCTTGTCTGACTGTTTTCTTGAATATATTTGTCTTGTTGAACAACCCTTTTTTTTTTTCCCTGTGTAGTATTGATTTTAGCAAAACCTCTGTGCATGTGGATAGGTAAATAACTATCAGAGCACACAAACTGTTGAGCAGGTGATTTTTAGATATTTCTTGATTTGTCATCTGCCAGTTTTATTTAAGTTTTCAGTCACTGCAGTTACTGTGTTCATCAGGTTTTATTTCCCATTTAATAATTACAGCAGTTTCCCTTGAGCTCTCTACCTCTAATTAAGAAAGCTAAGATTGAGATAAAATTAATGGAATGAAATTCGTTATGTTTTTATGGAAAAATATGCTCAGAAGAAATGCTTGCAGGCTCAGTCACTGCTCCTGGACATTGTTTACCACATCCTGATCCTCCATCAGTGCTGGGAACTATCCTGGGGGCATTAGGAAAGTTGAGCACTAAAGACCAGGATCTGATCCATGCAGGAATTCTTGCCTTCAGTCTCACAGGTACCAAACAAGAGAGCTTGGTTGGCACAGAATCTCCCCTTTTCCCTTGTGCATGTGTAAGGATTGCCTCAGATTCCACTTTTCCTGTCCTGCTGCTGCTCCTGCTGCTCTGAGGTGGCCTGGGAAACCCTGGAGCACCACTCAAAGCTGGTCCAGCTTCAGGTGGGCTCTGGGCAGGTGTGACCCCGTGCCCATGCAGGCTCTGAGAGCCCTTTTGCTGAAGGACAGGCCAATGGAGAGCTCTCCCTGTGTACATGCAGCACACCAGGAATTTAGATCTGCCCAAAAAGCTCTGCTGCTCCAAGCAGCAGCTCCGTGAGTGGAGATGCACCTCTTCACACCTGTTTTATAACACAGGAGCAAAATATTCAGGGCATCTAAATAGTTTATGGCCCAACAAACAAATTCTGGCAGTGGGAGCATGAGTTTCCATCTCATTAAACTGTTGGCAAAGCCCTGGTAATTCCAGTCACTGATACAGCACAGGAATTGTCCCTTAACACGACTGGTCGTGTCAGGTCAGAGCATCACTGCTTTTTCTCAGCAGTTTGTGTTTGTACTTGAGGGGAAAAGAAAGTGTTGAAATGTCAGTTCATTGGGTTCTTCTCCAGTGCTGGAGCAAGGTCTTGTGAGGTCAGAAAAAAGTGTCTGTGGATTTCTACACCTAAGTTATAATGAGGAATTGTTCTCAAATCTTTTTTTTTTCTTTTTTTTTTCTTTTTTCTTTTTTTTTTTTTTTCATACAAAACCTGACACAGATTCCCAGTTTGGCAGAGGCTCCAAAGTTTATCTTGGAGCTCAGCAGCTGCTCTGCAGCCCAGGCTGGCTGACGCAGTTCCTGCCATCTCCCAGCTCTTTGTTGGGCTGTAGGAAATTCCTGGACCTTTGAAGCCACTGACTTGGGGCAGGTCAGCTATACCATGGCCATTCCCATTGGGGAATTGGGAATTTGGGGAAGTGTGCTGTGAGTTGGAGAACAGGAGTGGGAGATGATGGTGTCCTCTGGCTCCCGTGGCAGGCAGAGGATGAGGTATTTTGTTGATGGAGAGGCACACATGTCCAGAGGCATGGGAAATTTGCCTCCAGCACTGTTACAGATTTTATGCTGTCTTGCAAACAAGAGGGAGCAGTTTGCTCTCCCTGCCACGTGTTACCTTCCACAGCTTGAGACAGCCACATGTAAAATTCATTTTAGAGGTCGGTCATCCAGTCCCAGGGACCAAGGCATGTTGTAGTAGGGCTTTTATAAGATTTATATGCTTTATCAAAGGTCCTATAGTTTTCTCATTAAAGCAGGATTATCCTGCTGGGATTAGCTGTTCTGCATGGGTGAGGAAGACAGGCACTCTGCATTTTTATAGTGAGCTGCTCCTGCCTGCAGAGATGCACTGAGAAGCAGGAGAGCAGGGGGACCCTGGAGCCACAGGGATGCAGGTGTTTGGAAACAGGGCCCAAGAGGGGCTTTTACAAATGTGCCTTGATTTGACTAGGCTCCTGAGCACTGGGAGAATGGCACAGGCTGCACCTCCAGCGCTCCTTGCAGTGCAAACATCCCAGCCCTGAGACTCGTCCTGGCATGGAACAGCCTCCTCGGGGCAAACCTCAGGGAATGAATGTGCAGCTTTTCCATATGAAACAAACAGGCAGGGAAACCTTTTAATTTGCACAAGGATCTTCTATAGACAATACAAGTTGACCCTGCAGGCTTTCTGGAACTGATTCCGGTCGGTTTGGCCTTGCAAGATTTAATTTAATCCTTAAATTATCTGCCCTTCCCCCAGCATTTTGTTACATAGACTCCCAGAATGGTTGGGTTAGAAGGGAACTTAAAGATCATCCTGTTCCAAACCCCTGCCCTGGTCAGGGACACCTTCCCCTCTCCCAGGTTGCTGAGAGCCCATTCCAGCCTGGCCTTGAGCATTTCTCATAGATTTTTTTTCCCTGTGTGACTACAATACTGAATTCAGCTCAAGTCACTTCGAAATTACTGCCAAGTAACAAACAGCTTCTTTTGCTGGTGCTTTGGTGACCATAAATGTCTGGAGCTGTTGGGAAGTGGGTTTGGGGTTTTTTTAATGCACTGTCTGCCTCTCCAGTTTGTAGTCTTATAGTTACATATCCTTGTGTTCTTAATATAAATATTGCATCACTGACCAAGGGCTTGGAGGACAATGGTGCAAAGAAATGCTGCAAGCAGCACTGCTAACCAGGTATGACACTGCTGCTTAGTTGTAAGGAGTCTCCAAGAAGAATGAACTGTTGGACTAAAAGCCTGCTCAGACTGCAGTATTGACTTGAAGAGAGGTGTTACTTGACATGACTGCTGGAAAGATCCCTTAAAAACAGTCCTAGTACTTCTCTTGCTCTGCTCATCATGACATTCCCTAGAGGATAAGTATTTGTCAAATGTTTTTCTAGAGAAGTGAATTTCCAAGTATTCATCAGGTCAGACATCAGCAGTGAGCAGGATCAGGGTCTTCCTTCCTCTATCCCCAGGGAGCCTCCTGCCAGCCTGGAGCCCCTCAGGGAGCATGGACACATCTGCAGCTCTCATGCAGGTTGGGTTGGTGCAGCCCAGAGGTGTGTGAGAAATGCAGCTGTTGTAGAGGGACAGTCTTTGATTGGAGCATCCAGAGGTGGTCTGCTCTGAGTAGGGCCTGTGCTGGATTTAGCACTCCCTTCCACATCTGCAGGAGGTTTTTGGTGGCTGGTCAGTGCAAAGCTGCCCAGCTGAGCTTTTCAGGTTCCCTGTGCTCAAAGGGGGCAGAGTTTTAAGCACAGACCCAGCACTTACAACCCTGACACGGCCTTAAATAGGGCAGGAGCTGCTGTAACTCTGATCTCCCCCTGCAATGCAGGGCAGGGCTGTGCCTCACCAGGTGTTTGCCTTCAACTGCAGCTGCTCCATCTGCAGAGCCAGGTGCAGACGTTTGGGACTTGGGGAAAACACAGCTGGGAGAAGCTCAGGGCAGCCCCTGAGGTGCTGGCTCACCTGGGCAGAGCACACCCAGAGCAGGCTGGGGGCAATAAACTCAGCTTCACCTGGGCCACAGCCTTGGGCAGGATTAATGAAGTGAAGAGGAAGTAAATGTGTGCTTCAGCTGCTTTAGTTCTGCTGGGTTTTTTCCCCCAGTAGCCACAGCCAAATCAAATTAGCTCTTTCCAAAATGCTGCAGTTTAACTGCCTCTGCCCTCAACTCCAACCCCACTTTAGAGGAGTTTTGCTGATGAATCTCTCTTTTTATCTCCTGCTCCAGGTTTTTAATGTTGTTTTTTAAGTTAAGATGCCTCATTCTTCTCCCTGAGGTTTGGGCTTTTGTTTTTTTTTTTTTTTTTAATGTAACTTGTGGTATAGAAAATTAAGATTCTGACACCTTTTGAAGTTTCAAGTTTAGTTAAATCAGAGGTTTAGTTTGAAGGTAATTATTTTCTAACTTTTTCCTCCCTTTGCATGTAAATTTGCATGCAGATGTTTAGATTCTTCTGGCTCTTGAAGTTGCCTGAACATGTATGTCCACTGTGTGGAGTAGAAAACACCTGCCTGCTTTGATGGGATGCTTTCAGCACATGAGCCTATTGCAAAATCTTCCCTTTGAACTTCCTGCACAGGGATGGTGACACCTGGATGTGAAATGCTTGCATCCAGGGCAGGCAGCCCCTCAGTAATGTGTCCTGCTAAGGGCTTAAGGTGGAAAAACAAGTTTTAAGACCTTTGTGTGACTCTCTCTTTCTCATCTGTCTGGTTCTACTGGGAATTTTGTTCTTAGTGCTGCTGGTTGATGTGGAAAGAGCTCAAATACCCTGGGAAGGAGTGCAGAGGTGCAGCTGTGGGTGAGGGGTCACCCTGTCTGTGCTGGGGACAGCTGTGGTGGTGTTGCAAGGACCTGATGCCTGCACCTGTTCTGAGTTTCCTCTTCAGCTCAGTTGTTTCAAGCTTCTGCACATTGAATCCTGAAAGTTGGTAAGGCTGGGTGGGTTGAGTGCTTTGTCAGCTTGGTTTTCTCAGCACTTTCCCTAGGGAGAAGCTAAGTGTGGCTTTTTGAGGCTTGCTTTCCTGTACCTGTTGTGTGTTGTTGAATGAGTTTGTTTCAGAGGGATCCTGTGATTGGATCATCCTTCTGTAGGAAAATGTCCATCTGTCAAGACAGACACTTTCCTTGGGAGCAGTATGTTCTCAGGAGATCAGATACCTCCCTAAACGCTCCATATCTGTCTTTACTAACCTGTACAGGACAGCCTAAATAAATGTTTACTGGTTTGGGTCTTTGGCATCCTGGTAGAGCTCTGGCTACTTGACCTTTGGCTGTCCTCTTGTTTTGTGTAATTTTGGAACAAATATTGGGGCTTTTTTTTGTTTGGTTTCAGTTTTGTTTTTTGGGGTTTTTTTCATAACCTTATGAAAGGGGAAGATTTTAAATCCAGGTTTCACAAGACAGGGCTGTTTAGGCCCAGGGCTCCAGTTTGTAGAGGCAATAAACCATGTCCTCAGCTCCATCTGGGCTGAGCCTGGAGATGGATGGATCCTGGTGGATCCAGCAGCACTACCAGACACGCTGTGGTCCCAGTCATGCCTTTACTGGGAAAGGAGGGCCCACCCCAGTGTGACCAGCTGAGCTTGGCTGTGACTCTTGGAGGAACAGTGTAATGGAAATGACAGGAGAGTTGGGCCAGAGGAGAAAAATTCATGTTAGCCTGAATATAGCTTTTCATCCTCTTAAAATTCTTCTGCTTCTTTGAAGTGTGAATCCCAGATGCTACGAAAGTATTTTTCCAGACACGGCTGTGCTGTCTTGCTGTGCATTTTCCACCAAATTGCTGAATTACTGTTCTCCTTCTGGCCTTCAATTTTATTTTTTTTTTCATAGCTTTATCTATTTGTCTGTATGTTTTACATAGCTAAAACTCATTCCTGTCTTCAATACCCATCCCCCCATGAGGCAGCACTCCCCCATGAGGCAGCAGTCCCAGCAGGCTGTGGTGGAGGACAGGAATGCTGGCTTTTTTTCCAGGAAACTTGTAAACACGAACTTCCTGTTGACACGAGCTGTAAATCTGCAAATAGGCTCTGCTTCCGGCAGGAGGGGAAGGTAATAAAATTTCAGGTCCTTGTTCACTGTGCCTGGTCCTCCTTGAGCTGCATCCAAGCACTCCAGAGGCAGTGGAAGCACAGAGAACCTGCTGATTGCTTTGTACCTCTGGAAATGACTCTTTCCTTTTATTTTATTTTTTTCCCTCCTTCAGGCACCCAAACACAGATGCAATGCTAATAGAAGCCAGTTGGAGAATGTCAAAACCCTGACGACTCCAAAATGATGCTTCATTGCTTGTTTTCCCTTTTCTTTCACCCTGCCTCACCCACCACTGAGCTGATCTTCAGTTTTAGGGAGTTAACTCATATCCACACCAGGATAATAAGCTGGCCAAAGTCTGGCAGCTACTGGCAGAGCATGCCCTTAAGTTCCCCATGGCACACATTTTTGGGGGGCTGATGGATGTTTTAGTTCTGGGAGGGTTACAGGGTCAGGTAGCAGGCACCTGGGCAGGTGGCTGAGCTTGCTCAGCAGATCCCGTGGGCTTCCAGGGGTTGGGAGGACAGTGATGATTTTCAGGATCAGCTCTGGGGCTGCTGGGGCTTCTCTGTGCTGTCGGGGAAGGGAGGGAGGCAGACGAGGAGCCTGGAGATGGTGGAAGCAGAGAGTGGAGAAGAGAAGCAAAAATAAGGCAAAAAAGCAGGTTAAAAGAAGAGATTAAAAGCACGGCAGTGGGAAACCGAAAAAGGATATAAGAAAAAAAAAAAAGGAAGAAGTGGTTACAGGACATGGCAACAAGGAGCAACGGGCAGGATAAAAGGAGAGTCTGGCTGGAGGCTGAGCTCTCTTAATAAGCATCCCATTAATTAATCTCCTCTCCCGCGGCAGCACGGGGCTGTGGACGATGTCCAGCCCTCTCCCCGACCTCTGCCCGCCGCCCGGGCTGCCTTTGCCTTGGCTCCGGCCCCGAGCCCGAGCGCAGCCTGGCCGAGCTGCGGGCGGGCTGGGAGCACATGGCAGCGGCGAAAGGGGAGCCTCTGCCGTCGCTGTGCCTGGGTGGGCGTGCTGGCCCTTTCGTAAACTAATAGCTCCCAGCAGTGCTCCGAAATCAGACTTTGTGGAGCCGGCAGCGCAGCGCTGGAATGCCGGGCCAGGCGCGGAGGGCTGCGCTGGGCTCTTTCTTCTTTTTTCTCTCCCCAACGCCAGCGTTTGTTAGGGCTAAAGGGTCAGTGGAAAGCAGGAGAAGGGAGCTGGCAAAGAAAAATGGGTAAAAAAAATAAATGTAGGGAAAACCAGCAAAACCCACGTTTGAAATGTGGGGTTTTTTTGGTTGGAACCCTGCTCAGTGTTAAACCTGAAAAGCCATCAAACTTTGCTTTGCTTAAAATCCTCAGCTGGTGGTTTTGCTGGGTGTAATGAGCAAAACTACTTGGGATTTTTTTTTTTTTTTTAAGGGAGACTGGAATTGGGATATTTTTAATCAAGGTTACCGGGTTAGTGATAACTAATGAATGAGAAGAGAAGCCTCCTTGGGTGGCTGTGTGGTGGGGAGGTACCACTTTGCTCCTGTGAAGCACTGGGAAAGGAGCAGAGCCCTCACAGGTGTGCAGTCCCAGGGCCTGGGGCAGAGGGAAGCTCAGGGTGAAATTGGGAAAAAAGGCTTCTGTTAAAAGAGCCCGAGATAAAGAAGGAAAAGCCATTCTCAGGGCAAGAGCCAGAGCCTGTGGCAGGGAAGGCACCAGTGGAGGGAGGTGCTGGAAGCAAACTGGGATCTAGTGAGCCTGCTGTAGGGAAGGGGCGTGGGATCCATCATGGGCATTTTATTGCTGACAGTGGCCCCTGGGATGAGGCAAAACCCCCAAATTCTGCTGCTTTGGTAGGCTTTAACCTGTGCTTTCTTAATTGTAAATGGTCTTCCACCTCTGTGAGCTTGAGTGAGGAGCACTGGGAGCCCACAGTAGGGTGCCTGATCCAGGACAAAGATCTCAAAGCCACCACCTCACCTGGAAAAGGGAGGATTCGGGCTTCCAAAGCTTGTCTGCACCATAAACAGGTGCTAAAGAGGATGGTCCTGCAAGGAGTGGGGCAGAACTGTCAGATGTAGACAGAAAATTGGGGTTTCTAAAGTAGTGGAGAGGTGGCTGAGAGCTGCAGCAGAGCTCCATCCACACAGCTTCCAGTGCCAGGAGTGCTCCTGCTCTGGGTGTTGGGCAACTGAAGTTGAGAATCACCAAAGTGACAATTGGAGGGGAGTAGATGTATGTATTTGAACAAATCTCTGTAATCA
The DNA here is from genome assembly GCA_013401135.1 of Cettia cetti. Lineage (NCBI taxonomy): Eukaryota > Metazoa > Chordata > Aves > Passeriformes > Sylviidae > Cettia > Cettia cetti. The sequence continues at coordinate 43,388 of VZUI01095486.1, read as the reverse complement.
AATGGCACTGCTATTGATCTGGAAAATACTGTCAGGCTGCAGGGCTCTTGGACTAGAATTAATCCTCTGCAGGCTGGATTTTACTCTCTCCAAATAGGATTACTCATTTTTTCCATATTTCTGTGTTTGGTTTAAATACCCATGACAGCTACAGAAGCTTGGATTTCTAATCAGAGCAAGGGTGTTAGATTTAGGAATTGGTTTGTTGTTTTGGAGGGGATTTTTTTTGCATAGGACATCAGTTCCTGCATGTTTTTTTCTTTACATATGTGGCCACAGGAATAAAGCATCATATGCTTAGGTGATGTATATCCCCTCCCTTAATGGGTGGCCAGGAGTAGCTTCAGTAACTTCCTCAAGTTGTGTTTAATTCCTTGTTGCATCTTTGCTCCCCCTGATTGTTTGGGGGTTTTTTGGCAATGTCTGATTGTGGATGTTCTGCGTGTAAAATTCTTCCAGCTCAGTTTAGGCCAACATTTAATGTGGTTTTCCCCCTCTCTGGGCAGGGTTGAAATGGCACAAAAGTCAAACACTGAAGGAGGTAGTGTGATTTGATTTGGATTTGGATTTCGTTGAGGGCTGGAGCTCTTCTGCTCTGGGGAGAGGCTGGGAATGCTGGGGATGTCCAGCCTGGAGAAGAGAGGGTTCCAGGGAGACTTTAGAGCCCTTTCCAGTGCCTAACAGGGCTCCAAGAGAGCTGGAGAGGGACTTTGGACAAGGCTCTGGAAGTGGTAAGAGGGTGTGCCTCTTACACAGGCAGGGTTAGATGGGATATTGGGCAGGAATTGTTCCCTGGGAGGGTGCCAGGCCCTGGCACAGGTGCCCAGAGCAGCTGTGGCTGCCCCTGGATCCCTGGCAGTGCCCAAGGCCAGGCTGGGCAGGGCTTGGAGCACCTGGGACAGTGGAAGGTGTCCCTGGCAAGGGGTGGAACGAGATGAGCTTTAAGGTCCCTTCCAACCAAAACCTTTCTCTGTGATTCTGTGACAAATTAAGCTTGTTAACATAATCTGCCATGTGCTAATTCAAATAATGGATGTGTTGTAAAGAGGATGTTTGTTAAATGTGCCAGGAATGGAGTGGTCTAATCTCTGTTTTGGGGGGTTGAGCTTGAACTCAAGTCACTGAGTGTCCCTTGCAACCCCACCAGCATCACTTCAAAAGGAGCAGTCCCTTCTTGGCTCCACTGTCTTGTAAGGCATAAAGAAGGCAATAAAATGTTTGACTTTGCTGCCAGACCTGAGCCTGGAGGAGGATCCCAATTGGTTTCCATCAGATTCCAGTTAGCATGAATTTACAGTTTCTACTTAGCCTGATAAATGGCTTTGGCTGCCTTAGTGCATTTGGATTTATTTTTCTGTGCGATGGAAAGTGGTCAGCTTAAAAAGGCAAAGGCTTTCCAGGGTTGCCTTGAATTCAAGTGAAGCTTCTTTCTGAGGTAAGAACACAGCAGGCAAAAAATAAAGCCGAGGCACATCATGAAATATCTGTGGAATTGCAGAGGAATCAGAAACAGTTTGGGCCTCTTGTGCTTGCTGTGGCAATGGGCTGTGATAGGCATAAAAATTCCACTGCAAACTGGAAAAATTCTTCAGATTTCCTCACTTTCCTCAGAAACCACACTGAGCAGCAGGTATCAATAGCTCCCAGTGTTCAAACTTTGCTTGCATCGTTCTTTCCATGGAACATTCCCAGGAGAAGAAAGCAGAAGCAGATTAGCATGGTGAGCTGGGGAAACCAGTCCTCCCTGTGCTGCCTGCAGTTCTGCTTCCTTCCGCTGTGCTGCTGATGTCTGGGCTACAAAATCTGCTTTGATCATACTTAGGAGCAGACAAACCTCTTGGGAACAGTGAGGGGGGTCAGGAGGTGACGTGTGGATGGACTCCCATCCCAGGTTGAACGGGGGTTGGAGCAATCTGGAGCCCTGGCACAGGGTGCCCAGAGCAGCTGTGGCTGCCCCTGGATCCCTGGCAGTGTCCAAGGCCAGGCTGGACACTGGGGCTGGAGCAGCCTGGGACAGTGGAAGGTGTCCCTGCCATGGCAGGGGTTGGAATGAGAAGATCTTTAAGATCCCTTCCAACCCAAACCACTCTGGGATTTTGTGATTCTGTATTTCACGGATCTGCCTCTGCCAGTGGTGAGCTTTGGATAAGCTAGGGATAGGTCGTGGTTTGGGTGAGCTGAGGCACATGGATCATGTGTAAGACACAATCCATGAGCCTTTCAAAGGAGGTTTGGCAATGACTTCCACTCATGGCACCCTGGTGTCCATAGTTTTTATACCTGGAGAACTCAAAAGCACATATCTTTCTTACTCTAATGGTGAGCCATGAGGTCTGGCATATTCCTGCTTCCCCAGCAAGAAGTGGGGATGTCTTCCCTGAGGATGGTGGGGTTTTGGTAGACACTGGGCTGTGGACACTGTGACAAAAGAGTTGTGTGCCTTTTCATGAAGGTTTATAAAGTCATTGTAACTATACTTAAAATACTTGCAGTGACCTGAGTTCTTGACATTTTGAAGTGCCTTAGGTTGTAAAAACATTGAAGAGATTTATTTGGCCACGAGTTGACAAAGGGTATTTAGAGCCCAGTTGTCACAGTTGTGGACAGCTTTTGTGTGTGTGAAGTGTTACAAACTGTTCAGGTCCTTAAGCTGAAATATGATTAAAAAACAGGCGAGGGAACACCTCGTGCTGGTTACATACTTCACATAAAGCCCTCCAACCCCAGGATGTCCCCTGTGCCTTCTGAGGGTCCTTCTCTTATGGCTTTGACCTGACAGATCCCAGGCAGCATCTCTTGAGCATACAGCCTCCCCCCTCACACTCAGACCAAGGTCAGCTGTTGAGCTCGCTGCCCAGTTTCAGCCTGGTTGGGAGTGTTGGGACAGGGCTGGGCAGGGAGCAGCAGGGTCTGGTGCTGGATTCTTCATGCTGGGAGCACAGGGCTGCATCCATCTGCCTGGTACCATCTCCACTGAGGACAGAGCTGCAACATGAGCTTGCTTCTTAGAGGACATCAGAGAATCCACATGAGAGCCACCGCTGTCACCACAGCCCAGCTGGGGACAGCTCCTGTTGGGGCCCTCATAGCGTGAGGTGCCAGGGAGCCCACCATGAGATGCAAGTCCACAGGAAAATAACCTTTTTAGTTCTGGTGTTGGTGGAGCTGCTTGGGTTGTGCCTCCCCTCATTGTCTGTGTAATTTCGAGATGGTTTTTCCATCTCAGCTTATGAAATATTGAGAGCTTCGGTATTTTGCGCAACCTCCCTGAGAAGTGTCAGAAGCCCCAGCGAGCTGAACTTTCTGAACTTCAATGTTTTATTGATGTGCCTTGCCAGCACCCCCTCCAGTGGGGACTGGAAGAAGGGGGTGCTGGGGGGCACTGCTGTTGGCCCTGCCTGTTCCCAACCTGGTTTGCTGCCTGAGCATCATCCCATGGGATGCTCCAGGTGTTTGTGTGCTGATACTTGAATGTGATTCGCTTCTTTTTTCCTAACTGAAGCATGTGGAATTGCTGCTCTTGGGTGAGGTTTGGAGGAGGGAGAGCTGCTGTAAACCTGTGCCCCCTCTGCCTGCAGCCAGGCTGCTCTTCTCAGAGTGATGTGTTTGCCCAGCCAGGGAAGCAGCAGCTTCATGTGCTCCTACAGCTGCCTGAAGTCTCCTGCCCAAATTGCCCCCCGTTATGGTGCAGCATCCTGCCTGTGCTGGGAGGCCTGTCCTCTGCAGGAGGAGTTTGTGGCCCCTGTGCTCATGAACTCATGCCGTGCCTGCTTGCAGAATGCTTTTTAATGCTTCCTTTAAAGCAGTTTTCTCACTTTACAGCCTCTTCCCCTCCCAAAGGGAAGCAGAGCTACCTTAAACTAATTAGGAAAAAGCAGCAGAGAAGCCAGGGTGAAGGGTTAGCTGAGATGCTGGGGGGCAATACCTCCAGAAGGTTTATGGACATAGCAGTTAGCAGTAGCCTGCCAGAGCACTGGGAATTTCATAAAAAGGAGCATTTTGCTGCCTGTGAACAAGTAACTATCCCGTCATGCCTACACCAACTGTGGAGAATTTGGCATGTATGGCTTTTGGACTTGTGAAAAAGCAGCATCCCTCAGCTTGGGCAGTGGCAGGCTCTTAGTTTGCTGAACTGGGGAAGTACCGAGGTCCCTGCTCCTCAAAAAAAAGTAGCTGGAGAGAATGGTGGTGTTGCCTGCAAAGAAGGTGTTGACTGCCGAGATTTGGAAAGGATCAAGCCCTGAACCTGCCCAGCTGTACGGACTGGAGCAGCCAATCACTCCTGAGATCTTAAAATGTGCCTGTGCGTGGTCTGCGGGCAAAATGCAGGCATTGCCTCTCCTCGTGGCTGGTTCGAGGGGGCTGCCGGTGGGACGGTGTGCAGCAGGATGCTTTGGACCATCTGGAGCGGTGTTTGCCCTGCTCGGGGCAGGACCCCGGCAGGCAGGGCGGGCCGGCCGGGAGTGCTGCTGTGTAAATCCGTGTTTGCCCAGCGCCCGGCTGGCGGTGAATGGTGCCGGCCTGATGGGATTAGTCAGGGGCCTCCGGTTAATATCTGTTGTTCACGCCGCACCTCGGGGAGCAGCCTGTCAGGATTAGCGGGAGGTTTGTAGGTGGCAGAGCCGTCTGTGCATTAATGGCAGGGGGGAAATGGCCAAATGTGGTCGTGCCCAGTGGGTTCCTGCTCCCAGCTCTGAGATCTCCGGTGCAGTTTACTCCCCGTATAAAACATTTCGGATTTACATTTTCCTTTAACACTTCCTCTTCGAGCCGGGTAGTATGTTACACATTTAATTGCGCTTCCTTTGAATTTTCCAGTCCGCGTTTGGTACCCTTGCGACATCAGTATCTTGTTATCTTGTTGTTGCTTCTAATTGCTAACACATGCCAGCTTTCCAGCGCCGCAAACTCTGGCGCTGGGCTCGGTGGGGGGAGTTTGCAGCGAAGATTTACGTGTATGGGGAAACCTTCGGAAAATGAATCCGCCGCTTTACCCAACAGCTCATCCCGATTTCAAAACCCGGGGCTGAGGCTGAGGCTGCTGCGCCCCCGGTGCCGCACGAGGCAGAGCTGCTTTGGGGAGGGTGGCAGCTCCCTTCGCTGTGCCGCTGCCTCGCTGTTCTGCCGGCCATAAACAAATTCCGTGTATTTAACAAGTTAATGTCAGGCGGGCGGCGAGGCGCTGGTAGGTGTGTGCCTGGTGACATCAGCTGGCGAGCAGCCTGGCAGCAGCGCGGCGCAGGCAGGGAGCAGGCAGGGAGCCGAGGGTGTGTGCCTCTAAGCTGGGTATTCTGGCAAGGTGGAGAGCTGGTCTGTTTGGCAGGACCTTCCCATCTGGGATCCATCTGTGTTTCCCTGGAATCGGACAGGCGGCTCCAGGCAGTGAGAAATCGCAGATGTGCGGGACCTGACACATGTCCAGCTAATGAAAGGAGAAGGCAGGCTGAGCTCCGGCTGCGCTCGAAGATCACGGGCGGAGGAGGAGGAGGAGGAAGAGCGCTTTTCTTTCTATTTGAAAGAAACGAGGTGTATTGCACAGCAGCTGGATCCTTGCAACCTCGCTGGGTAGGGTAAGCGAGGAGTGGGATTATTTTTAAGCAGCGCTCGTTGTACCCGGGGCCGCGGGGGATGCTCGGGGGGGATGCTCAGCCCCGGTGCCGCCGGCAAGGTTTGGGGAGCTCCTTGGGTTCGGCAGGGGGGCTGGGGAGAGCCTCCAGCTCGGGAGCAGGTACGGGGAGAGAGGGTGGGAGCGGCGGCGGCCGCAGCGCTTTGCCAGCCGTGCCTCGGTCCTCTGCAGTGCTGGGGAAAACTTCAATAGCCCAGCCGGCTGCATGCGAGGATTCTGCAGCTGAAAAAACACTAAACTCTCTCTGAGGAGAGCTGCGGTACAGCTCGTTCTGGGTTGCTATGGAATGGTTATTTTTTTTTTTTCTCTTCCCCCACCCCCCCCTCCACGAGCAGAGGGCTGGGATTTGGTGTTTTCTGGGGAAATGGCAAAGCAGGAAGGGTTTTGTGTGTTTTAGCAGAGCGTGGTTTTCTGCTGTGCCTAGGCTTACTCTGGTTTCTGCATGCTGGTATTGAGGCTGGGAGGGGGGGGTAAGCTGCAGAGGTGGATTTCTTCCATTGGCTCCCAAATTTCCTTAATTTTCCCCGTGTTTTCAGGGCTTCTCTGCATTGTGGCAGAGGCTGCTCCCTTTTTGTCTTTGCACTCCTTGGGCAGCAACTGATGCTCCCAGCATCTAAATCTCCCAGATCAATCTTCTGATACCAGAACACACCTCCCCTTATATCTTCACTGCCGGGCTATAGACAAGCTGTATTTTCTCTTTTTCTATTGTAATCCCTGGATCTTGCATATTTAGTTTAAACCTGCCCTTTTTTTCCCCCCCTTCCCTGTCTTTTGGGAAGGTTCAGCAGTTGAAATTACTCCTGTGACCCTCTGGTGTAGCTTGTTGTAAAGATCCTTCTGTTGCATGTTTAAGCTGCTCCCCCAATTATTTCCAGCTTTTTCTGTTCCCTACACCACTCAGCTCCTGTGCAATGATACTCAGTCCATTTTCTGTGCTGGAGAAATCCTGCCCAGCCACAGGAGATGCACCAAAATCAGCACTCAAAGTTTGGGGAGCTGAAATGTGGCTGAGCATCACTTGCTGTCAGGCTGGAAAAAGAGAGAGGAACATTTGCTGGGCTGTCTGGTGCAGGATGATTCCCTTTGGTGTTGCTTTGTGTGGGTTAGCCTCAAACATGCCAAATGATGGGGTTTCCTTAGGGAGAGCCTGGCTGGGCTCCCTGGCAGTGTGCTTGAGTGTAGCTCTGTGCTTTGGCCACTCCATGAGCCACCTTAATGTTTTCCTTCTTTTGCAGCATGCAGCCATTTGGGTAGAGGCTTTTAAAAAACACTATATATTATAAGTCTGCTTCTAAAGACACACCAAACACCTCCTGTGTGTCCCTGGAGAGGAGGCAGGAGTGTGTGCACTTCAGTGCCTCAAAGTGCACATCACAAAGGAGTTTGAAACCCCAAAAACATCCAGCAAAGCCGTACAGGGTGTGATGATATCCAGGAGCAAAGAGCCCTGCTGCTCTGCTGCTGCTCTTCTGGAGACTTCCCGAATTTGTGAGGGCAGTGCAGGGTGTTGGAGCAGCTTCTCCTGTGGTCTCCTTGCCAGTGGAGCCCTGATGAAGCAAACAGAAGTTCTGCCGGCGCCAGGGCAGCACGACCTGCCCATTAAACAACTAATTTGGTGGAGTCTTGCTCAAGCCCTGCAGGAAACTTTCTTTCTTTTTTTAAATCAGGCTTCTTTATCTTTAAAAAGGATTTAGGATGCCTCATGAGCCGAGTGCTTAGATGAGAGAGATGGTTGTATTATGGAGAAGAGGATGGCTTCAAACTCTGTCACCCTTCCTAATAATTTTATAGAAATGGTGCAGGACATGCAAGTAAAGAGAGTTTTTTCCCCTCCACTATTGTCTGCTGGATGACAATTTTCACTATTAATATGGAAAAGATGTTTAGTCTGGTTTTTGCAATTACCTAGGCTTCACCTAAATGACTGTGTGCCCTTCACAGCCAGGTAGCCCAGCACATCCAGCAGTTAGAGAAACACAAAATGCAGAACTCAGAGACTCCCGTGTGGGAAACAGGGAAAAAGGAGTAAAGCAAAGGCAGTTGGAGCAAATACTGCCAACAGGAAAGTGCAGCTAAGCCAAGGGAAGGATTTGAAAGGTTTGAGGAAGGAGCAGAATTGCTAAAGGCAGGAGAGTGAATCGTTAAACTGAGAACTCTTTTACACAGGGAATGCCCCGAGGAAAGGAGCAGAAACTCCATTTAATAGTGAAAAGGCCAAACCAGTGCTGCCAAGCCAGGCTCTGCTCTGCCCAGGGACTGGAGCCACAGCCCCTGCTTACTTCCAAGATGCTGCTATTTTTTGCAACTTGCATCTGCTGGTGTTGCAGAGGCTTGTTTAAATCTGCCAAAGCAAAGAGAGCTTTGCTCACGTGAACCCTGGGTCAGGCTGTTGGGAATGGGTTTTTTCTGGTTTATTCTTCTCAGTCTTACAGGACCAGTGTCACCAGGAGAGCAGGGTTTCACTTAATGCTGCCTTGCCTGTCACATTGAGTGTGAGTCCCAAATGATTTTACTGCTGCTATACAGAGCTTTGTCTTGCATTGCCCACGGTGGATTTTGGCTTGCAGAGGTTATCACTGGTTTGACAGGTTTGTGTGGTTTGACTGCAGGAGCTGAGTTTTCAAGTCAATTAGCCCTCCAGTCCCCAAACTGACCCATAAATGCAGGAACCACCAGCGGCATTTAGCAGGAGGCAGTGCTCTCCCACAGTTATGGGATGGGGGAGCCAGGTGGCCTCTTGTTTTTTCCAGATCTGTTTTTTTAAGGTTTGGACAAAAAACAAGATTTGTTTGACATGTACGTGTGATGTTTATAGTATAGCTGGAGAGCTGAACACAGTCATTTGAGGACTTGGGCACATAAGGCAGATTTAAGTCAATGCTGACTGTTTTTTAAATCTGAGCAGGAGATGGTCATAATCTGTTGCCTGTTGTGTTTTTTCCCCGTTATAAGAGCTGGCTATCCATACTCGTTCTGGGCTGGATTGTAAGCTTGCCTTTATCTAGTGATTATTTCCATATCTGATTGCTTGTTAGGAGCTAGGTATGAAATGTGTTTCGACAGACACTCCAGAGCAGTCCCCGGGGGCAGCGTCACTGCAGGTCTCTGGGAGTCTGTTCAACTTTTATTTTTATGATGGAGACTGCCTTAATTCATGCAGCGTTCAGGGAATGGCTGGAAAAACCTTTGTTTAGAGTGGGAGCAGCAGCCAGGAAGAAATGGTGAGCGGTGATCCCACAGCTGAAGTGCAGCACGGAGAGGCTTGGGTTCAGTTCCCGGCTCTGCAAGCAATTTTCTGAGGCAGGACCTTGACCTTAGCACGGCTTTGTGTGTCAGCAGCTTATGTCCGACAGCACAATAGCGATTTCAGAGGTTTCAAAGCATTTTAAAGTGTAACTATCATGCCTTTTATTGGCCTGGGCAGTGGCATTTTTATAAGCTAAGCTTAAGGTTTTAGAATAATGCGTATTGAATTTCCTCGGCGCGCTCCCGGCCGCGGGATTCCCATCTCTGGTGGCTGCAGCAGGACTCGGGGGGTGGTGGCTGTTGAAGGAGGACGCTCACAGGTGGCCAGAACACCATTTAGAAGAACCGACACCTGCAGAGCTTCGAAGCCAAGAGTCAGTTTTCCTTCCTCGCCGTGTCCTTGCCGGCGGGGCGCCGTCCTTTTGCCCCAAACCCCCTGGAACGGCGCAGCAGTGGCGGCGGGAGGATGAGGGTGAGGAGGGCGGCGGGAGGATGAGGGTGAGGATGAGGAGGGCGGCGGGAGGATGAGGATGAGGAGGGCGGCGTGGCGGACCTGTTGCGGGCGGGGGAGCGGGCATTGTGCGAACAGATGTGCGCGGCGCTGCGGCCGCGGGCCGGCTCGGGGCGCTGCCCGCAGCGCCAGGTGCAGCCATTGTTCCGCTGCTCCCCATTCAGCCGCCCTCGGCTGCCGCTCCGCGCCCGCATTGTTCCGACAGGAAATTAGCATGAAAAACCCATCCCAAAGCCCCACGTCCCTCAACTGCAGGTGACTGTTATTGGCCCCAGCTGCCACCCTTGTGCTTGATTACTTCCATATGGGGCTGTGGCAAGATGTAGGATTCACTTATTGATTTTTTTAAAAAAAAAATATTTTTTCCTTTTTTTTTTTTTATTCCCGCCCCCATACAGACCCTTTCGCTTCGACAAAACCCTGAAATCTATTAAGCCCCCGATAGGCTCCAGTTGCTGTTACAACTGGGATGAACATTTTACAAGCAAAGCTAATTACACCCTCTCTGCTTTCTTCCTTTCTTCAGCCCCCACCCCATAAATGTAAAATAACCAGAGGGCAATTGGTAGTAAATTAAATCTTTGCAGTGTCCTGAGAGGAGGTTTCCTTGCTAGCAGGAAGAAGTCTGCTGTGCTTTAGATGTTCTGTTACTTGGGTTTGGGCTTGTTTTGGGGCTGCTTTTTTTTGCCTTTTTTTTTTTTTTTTTTTACTAGAAAATGGGAAACTCTAGCATACTGCTGTGACAGACCTATTAAAGGGACATACAGATCCCAGCCTGGGTCTGAATAAGGAAAAGGAAAACATAATTAAATAAGTGGGATGTTAATTTGTGAGTGTAGTCAGCTATTGAGAGGAGCCAAGGAGAAACTCCTTGCAAACTGAGGTTACAAATTTCTAGGAACAATGTGATTTTCTCCTGCTAAGATTTATCTACAGGACAGCAGGTTCCATGAAAATCCAAACCTCCCAAAATAGCCCCTGGGGTAGTGCTGGTATGGAACATCCTGGGTTTTCCTCAAGCCAGGATGGGCTGCAGCTGGTAAGAGGAGAGAGGGAGGGAGGGAGCATCCCTTGGCGCCCTTCCTGTGCCTGGGAAATGCACCTGCTCTTGAGAGGCACAGAGCATCTCTGGTGGGGAATACAGGTGGGTCACATCCTGTGGGATCAGCCCACGCAGCCCTGACCTACTTTGTGCCAGGCAGGAATAGAGCAGCCTGGCAGCTGCTGCCCGTGCTGGAGGCATCAGGCAGAGCTTCCCTGTGTGCCCCTGCCTGGGCAGCCTGGGTGCCAAAGCCCCGTCCCAGGCTGAGGTTGGTCAGTCACACCTCTCTGGAGAAATGTTGGGGCTCCCTTACCCAGCTGGGACCCCTAAAGGTTGTGCTGGTGAGGTTTGTGCTGGAGGCTCCTGCCAGAGCAGCTGCTGAGGGGATGGTGGTGCTTGGAGCACCGTGGAGATGCTCCTGCTGCTGCCTGGGCCTCAGGGGGCTGCTGAAGGTGAGAGCCTACCAGAGGCTCATAAGCCTCAGCTGCTGCAGCTTGGGAGGCCATTCCTCAGGGAATCATCACCTTTTGTGTCTTTGCATTGGTGGTGGTGGCCCAGCAGCCACTTCCATGGGATCTCTCTTGCTCCTGCTGGTGCTGCACTGAGCAGCTCGTGCACAGGCCTGGCAGGGCAGTGTGGCAGTGGTGCTGCAGTGTCCCATCGTGGCACAGGTGCAGGAAAGCAAACCTCTAGCTGGGAATGACCCTAGGAATGCCCCTCTCTGCTCACAAAGAGACATAGGTATATTCATAATGGAGAATGACATTTTATTCAGCAAACAGAGTCTCCTGGCTAAGTCTGGAATTAGACACTGCACTGAGACTTTGCTCAGATACAAAAGTCTTTAGGGACAGCTGCAGCTTGGTTGGTTGATCTCAAGATTACAGATGCAAACTTACTTATGGGTGGGGGAATGGACTTGCCCTGAGGCTTAGTGTCTCAGGATTGGTGCTCCACCATTTGTCACGACCTTCACCATGAGTTCCATCCTCTGACAGGTGGGACCTGCCAATGCAGATTGTGAGGATTTATAATAAAAATTCTGTTTGCTATCTGAGAAGATGTGTTCAGCTGAAGTACTTGGTTTATTTAATCCAAGTCCCTCCTTCCTGATCCAGACCTTTCCTGCCTTGGCTGCCTGGCATGGACCACCCACATCTTCCTGGGAAGCATCCGTGCAGGTGCAGTGGTGGGGAAGGTAGTGGGCTTCTAAAAAACTTCCAGCTCTTAGGGGTGCTGGGGAGAGCCACCAGGTAGAGCAGGTCAGAAGGTGGATGAAGGAGGCAAGGCAACCTCATGGAATATCTCAAGCGATTTTCCTCAGACTTGTTTTAAACCCTTCAAAGTCAAATCTCAAACTTAGGGGGTTTCTTCTCCCTAATTAAATTAACAGGCCATATGGTGTTTACTGTGAGCGCCTGCAATATGGAAGGAGCTACCTCCTGGATCACTTTCTTTTTTCAAAAGCTGCTGCTTTACCTGATGTCACTGTTCTGAAATGTTCTTTTCAGCAGCAGGCACGAGGGGTTATTTCTGCCACCTCAGTGCTGTTGGTGTCACCTTCTGATCCCAGGGCATAACCTGTTTCTGCAGCTTGCTTTGTTTTTTCTTGGTTTTTGTTAGGCCGTTGTGGTGCTTAGTGGGGAGGGTGTATAAATCAGGAGGTTTTTTCATGCTTTTTCACATGCAGGTGATGATTCTTGGAGCTGAGGAGAATAGAAAACAACTCAGGGTGGGTTTTTTGAGGGGATGCTGATGTTTTCTTTTAACCGCTGCTAACATTTTTTTTCATTGAAGGTAACATGAGCATCTCAGGAATATGTGGAACTGCAAGTTTTGTAGAATTTTGTTCTTTATTAATAGGCTGGTTTAAAGAACTTACTTTGCATGTGCTGATTTTATCTTTGCATGAAATGTGGAGGAGGAAGTGAAGACCTTGAGGAAGAAAAATCACTGGGTTTTTATCAGATCCTTGCACTTACCTTAACAGGAAATAGGGTAAGATCTCTAAACTTGTAGGAGGAGTCAAGGAATGGAAAGTCTCTGATTTGGCTGTCTGTTTTCAGCTGCCCTCACTCATTTAGTAGGGTTTTTTGGTAATCATCATTTGTGTGTGAGTGCACTTGCTGTGAGCTCATCCTGCATCCCTCCAGTGGTGTAACTCAACCTTTCTCTGCGATTTTTAACTTGTTGGTGCATCTTTTCCATAAGGGCTGGGTGACCCTTTATCTCCAGCCAGGCTCAGCTTGTTGTGGGGTGTCAGAGCTCCCAGGAACAGATCCATTTGTGGCCGCTGAAAACACTCTGCCACATTAGCATATTCCTGCAACGTATGCTCCAAGGGTGTTTCTTTGCAGAGAAGCCTCTCTAAAGATAGCATCGTGAAGTTCTGTGTTGTCAACCAGGGACACTTGATCTAAAAAACAACATTTGATACACAGACAAGGTTTGCAAGTGCCATCTGGATTCTGGGAGATGAGCTAGGTTGTCTCTGTTTTGCATACACTCACCAGGAAAAAAAAAAGTGTGTGCAGGCGGATGAATTCTTCAGAATCACCTGAGCAGAACTGTTTAGTCCACATAAGTGTCCTCAGTGACATGGGACACCTGTGTAATGCCATACCACTGGGTATCATGTCCCTCTGAACCTTCTTAGGGTGCTGGAAGTGATGCTGTGGTTCAGTGATGGATTATTGAAACCCAGGTGGAATCAATTGAAATTCTCTCACACCAGTAATATTTTAATCTCCTTTCCAGCATACTGCAAGGCAGAACCTGCAAATGATGCAAAGCCTTGCAAAAATGGGCATCTTTTTAGGGAGGTGGGGATGCAGGGAACGCAGATGTCTTTGTCTGGCTTCAGTTCTGCCTGGTGGAGAGGCTGTCCTCAAACCCACGCCAGCTCTGAGAGAAGCCTGAGCACCACAAAAACCTAAAGTAGCCCTAAAGGGTTGAACAGCAAACTCCCTGTCCACATCTTCCCAGGGACATGTAGCTTATAGAATGTGTTTTCCTTCAGGGCCTATTTCTTGACTTTCTAGTTATCCCCTCATATGCAAACCTAATTTGCCTAATGGGCTGGTGAGTGTAATTGAAAGGCAGCCTGCACTTACATGATAGTGAAAAGTCTCACCTGTGCCCAGGCACAGATGGGGCTCTGCCTCACTGCTGCATCATTAGAGGAAATTTATAGGCACTGTGTCACGGGCTTTGCTGCGGCCAGGGGAGGAAAAGGGCAGTTTAGAACAAACTTGGGCCTTTGCTGGGTTGTTTTGTGCCCTGTGGCACAAAAATTTTGGCAATTTGAGCTTTTTGGGTTTTTGTCATTCCCCTGTGTTCCAGTTGATGGGGAGCAGGTTAATGCAGGTTACTGGTAACTACTTGAGGACAATCCTAAAAATGATGGGTTGGAAAGTCTTGTCTGTGTTGTGCTGCCGTGTGATGGGTTGAAAGCAAGTGCAGCAGCAGCTGAGCCAGCCTTCACTCTCCAGTCCCTGTGCACCACTGAATCTCCAGAGGTTATCCATGGAAATTCTCCACCTCTGCTGCCCACGAGAGGGAGGGGAAGGAGGCACAGCAGAAACAGTCACTGCTGTGTGTCCATCTCTGCTGGGAGCAGACCAAGAGGTTGTGGAGCCCCCACCCCTGGCAGTGTTCATGTTCCATTGGACAGGGCTTGCAGTAGCCTGGTCTGCTGGAAGGTGTTAGGGGTTTGGAATGGGGTGATCTTTAAGGTCCCTTCCAACCCTAACCATTGCATGGTTCTAAATAGTGAACTTTGATGGTTCTCTTGTCCATGCCAGTCTCTGTGTGCCTGGGCTCTGCAGGAGATGCTGGCTCATGGGGCTCCAGGTGTGTAGGGACCCCACACCACTAAATGCATTCTTCCTGTGCTTCCAGCCCTGGGGGATGGTGGAAATTTCCCACAAGCTGGTCAGGCTTGGGACACTGAGGAAGAGCCATTTGTGTAGTGGTGTGAGGAGAGTTTTTAAGAGGCAGAATTGTCATCTTGGCAGGGCTCCTGTGTGTGCCATTGATGGCAGGGACTATTAGCTGGGCAGCACTGAATGCACTTAGCACCCAAGTGAATGCAGCGAGCTGGGGAGTCATTAGTGAGGCTTGGCTACCTCAGCAGTATCAGCAGGGCAGGGGTGTTGGTGTGGGCAGCACTGCCAGCACTGTGTCAGGGCTGCCAGGGAAAGCCACCCTGACTCTGGGCAAGGGACACTGCTGGGGGAGCAAGGGTCACAGTCTCAGGGTGGGTGAGATTAGAAGGGATCACAGGGATCACATCCCTGCTCCAGCTGGGTCATCCCAGAGCACGTGGCACTGTGTCCAGACAGTTCTGGAACACCTCCAGTGAGGGAGATATTGCCCTCCCTGGGCAATCCCACACAGTAAAGAAGTTTTTCAACTTCAGGTGTAACTTCCTGGGCGTTGGTTCCTGCCTGTTCCTCTTGTCCCCACAGAGTCTGGTTCCTGCTCTGACCCTTCCCTGCACACACTGACAGAGGGATGGAGTCCCCTCTGGCGCTTGTAGGAAGTTGTAAATAATGAGGATGAAAGAGATTTCTCAAATCTTTCCCAAGTTCCTCCTTGATTTCTTGGACAACTTGCCCAGTTTTGGATAAAGTCTGGTGGAGCTTTAGCCCTGGAGCTGGCTGGCAGTGGTGAGCTCCTGCTCTTCAGCCTCCATCTGGAAAAGAGAGACTCTGTGTTAGACTCTGTTTTATATTGGGAAATGGTATGACTTCAGGGACCCAAGAGGGATGTTTTTCTGTATCCTTCCTTGATTGCTTCATTTTGGGTTTGTGGTAGAACTTGGTTCGTGGTTTGTTTTGCACTGCATTTAGTTTGTTTTGTTTTTGCTAAAACGACCATTGTTTTCATCTAAACTGGCCCCACTGGCTGTGACCTTCTGGGCTGCTTCCTTCTCCAGATGGTCAGGATTTGTACCTGGTCTGTGCTTAACAAACAGGTTTGTTGTTAGTTTTGGGGTTTTTTTCTAGTTTAATATTGGCTTTTGTAATAGCTTTGGGTGTCCTTGGTGTTATTTGTGCCTCTCTGTGGTCACGTTGGTTGTTATGGATTAAATGTGGTTTTCTGCCTTGAGATCTCACTTCTTTTAGAAGTGACCTTGCTTTTTTTAATAGCTGTTACTTACAGTTATTGGTAGTGGTGCTTGAGCTGCTGGCATTGCTGCTTTGTGTCTGCCTGGTATGCAGAGGCTTTTTTATCCCAGTTTGTGTTTTACTCATTTGGAGTACTCTCTACTCACTGGATACCCCTACCCTTAAACCCCAGACCTGCTGCTCCTGTTCTCATTAGCCCAGATCCCTGTGTGCTCAGTGATCTTCATGATGCTCTAAGAAATCCAGATTTGCTCAGCACTGGTTATTTATTTTCTGAGGTCAGTGCTGATTTATAGTGTTGGGGACCAAACCATCAAGCAGCAGAGTTTGGAAGATGGAGGACAGCAAGAGAGGTGTCTTCTTAAATGGTTTTAATGCTTGACTTTAAACTCCTTCTGTATATCTTTAGTAATCAGGTTTAAAGCTCCCAAATCTTCAGTCACTGGGTGATTCTAAGGTGGGTTTGAATTCATCCTTTTATTTTGAAAGATTTAATGATTTTTCAGGCTTTTTCCTTGTGTTGCTTGAACTTCCAGGGTGCTCCAGGCTGTCTGTGCCCTGCTGTGTGGCTCCCTGGGGTGTGTCAGTGTGGGATGGGGACCTGTCCAAGGCAGGGGCAGTGCCTGTGTTTGTTGTACCCAGTGAGGCAGGGTCACTGGAGGTCCAGTCCAGTCTCAGGGGTGCCTGGGGGAAAGGACACGTTTGCACAGACAAGGCTGTCTCTCCCAAAGGAGCTGCCGTGGCTGAAGGATTTTTGGATTCTGATGACAAAAAAAGTGGAGTAAACCTTGCTGTCTTCATCACAATCTGTGGAAGCTGTTGTACAGACCATGCACATCTCTGTAGGAACTTGTCCTGCCTATGGCCAAACTTATTTCCAGCAGCTAACTGGGAGCAGAGGCACAGGGATGGGCAGGATCTGAAGTGCCAGGGCTGTGGGATTGGGATCTGAGCTCACCTGGCACTGTGATAAGGGGTATCACACCATCCCTCAGCTGCTTGGGGTTAAAAATGCACCAGGCAGTGCAGTGGCCTCTGCTCAATGGGATGCTTTTCTCAGAGGAAGCTCCCAAAAGGATTGTCCTTGGAGAGGCAGGGATTCATCCCACAGTGAGCAGAGTGGGACTGCTGGTGGAAGCCTTCAGCAAAGGGGCTCACTGTGCTGACCTCCTAAATTTCTTATGGAATTGGCTAGAAAATGTCCTCTTTTTCCACAGCTTTTCCTACTGAAACTGAGAGCTGGGATATAAAACACCAGGGAGTGAAAACTGAGGCTGGCTGACCTGGTGACCGTCACGTTTGGGATGAAGCAGAGTCACAGTGTGGAAGCTGCAGGATTCCCCTGGGAAGGGGGCTCTCCTGGGGAAGCTGTGGGAATGCCAGAGCTGCAGTGCTCACCTGGATTTCCTGGAGCAGCTCAGCAGGGAGCAGGGCAGTGCTGCAGAGTGGGAGCTGTGGCCTTGCTGCCTGTGCTGCATCAGCTCCTGCTGGGATCTGCTCTGTGCATGTTGCCCTTTCCTCAGCTCTTTTGGTAAAGGGTAAAGTCAGGCAGCAAGGAGGCTCAGGGTCCTAAATGGAGTTTGTGGAGTGGTGGTGGGATGAATTTGTGGCTTAAATCTCTTATGATGGATTTTTAAAGCACAAATGCTCAGACACCTCTTAATTGCAGCATCCGTGCGAGGGGCTCTTGTGCAGGAGAAGCTGCAGAGCATCCAGAACCCCCTAGGAATGTTCCCCTTGGATGAAAAAACCCTATAACCCTCCCTGAGGCTCCTCCAGAGCCATTCCTGAGAAGCCCAGCAAGGGCTGCAGTGGTGGTGGCCCCGTGCTGGATGGTCCATGGGGAGCTCTGGGTTCCCTGTGCAGTTCCTTGGGTCACTCCTAAGAGCCTGCTCCAGCAGTTCTGCTTTTCCCAAGCCTGTTTAAACCAGTGGATGCATTCCTATTGACTGTTCTGAGCTGCAGAGAGCCCCTTGGAGCTAATTAGTAATTAGAGGATGCCAATTAACCACGGTTCCCCAGGCTCTGCTGCTTTGCTGGTACTGCTGGGTCGGAGAAGGAGGTAACAAAATGGAGCCCAGTGTGAATGTGTTTCATCTGGAGAGCAGGAGAAGGGTGAAGCTGCTTGTTAAATGGCCAGCAATCCATGTTTTAAAAGGATTTATAAGGGCTAGATAAAATCATGTCCTAAAGGCTGTCTCGAAGCCTCTGTTAAGGTGGAAAATGCTTTCTAAACTTAGAGCTTGTTTCACTGTGTTTCCCCTCTTTTGGACCTCCCAAAATTTTACAGGTACAAAAGTTCCAGCTTTATTTACTCCATGGTGTTTAGCCTAAGCAGAATGAGAAACAGATTTGCACTCTCAAAATCACAGTGCTCAGTTGTTCTTCTGTATAACCTGTGGATTATATGCCTGCCCACCTTCAGAAATGTGGTCCCTAAACTGTAGTAGGATTTAAGGAATGCTCCCAAAGGAAAAACAGGCTTTTGCTGCCATTGCCAGGGGAGGCTTGGCCACTCAGCCGTGAGTTTCCCACTTGTTGGATCACTTCTTACTCAGTGGTGTAAACTTGGTGTTCACTGGACCCTGGAGGGGTGAATCCATGGCCTTGATGCTCTGGGCAGGGAGCAATTTCAGACCTCTTGGGAGTGTAACGCCTTAAAGCCAACTCTTAAAATTAGTTCTTCTATCTAAAAAGTAGCTGAGATGGTAAAAGTGCTGCTTTTATTTGATTTTTTTTTTAATACAAGCATAATTAACTCAATTCTTGCTTTCACTCCACACAGCACTTCCAATAAGTAAAACCCAAGCTCTCTTTTGCCCTGACATCTCATTTCCCCATATGCAGAAGCAAAATAATCATTAAATAAAACCCCCAACCTTTGCTAGCAGGCTGTTGCTCCAAGCTTTTCTCCATGCTGTCCCTTCTGTAAGTGTTGTGTCTGGGCTCCACCAGCCTCAGGAGCCGTTAATCTTCCTGGTGTTTTCTTCCCTGAGGCAAATGAGACACAGATGTTCCCATCTGGAAACTTTGCTCAGAGTCAGAGGCTTTGGAGAGCAGTGCAGCAAGCTGAGACTTTTAAGAACTAATTTTTTGCCATGATTGTGATAATTGCCCGTTTGATATCTGTAACTGCTTTCATTTTTCATTCTGACTGCTTTAGCCCAAGGAGTAAATAGTGTGGAGGAGGAAATAGTTCTTAATATTGTTATGGGAGTGGGTGATTTAAAAAGAAAGAAAAAAAGTCTTGATTCTGTAATCTTAAATGGATCAAGGAATTAATGAAAAATTACCAAAATACTTAGCAGTAACTAAGCAAATGAATTAGTGAGCAACTCTGGCATTGCTGAGTGAGTGCCCTGTCCCAGGTAATAACCCAGCCAAAGGAATGGTTTGGGGAGGCTGCATAACTCCCCTCAATCCCCAAAGTGCTTCCTATCCTGAAACTGCAATGCAGGCCTTGGTTTCCAGGACTGTATTCTCCTGGGCTATATTCCAGGAGTGTTTGCCTCCCTCCAGGGTGGTTGTCTCTGATGAGGGCAGAGCAATCAGCTGGTGAGGATGAGGAGGGTTCCATGCCCCAGGGCACCACAGGCTCTCTGACAGAGCTCACAGCATCCCTTTGTGACAGTGATGAGCAAAAGCTGCTGCCAGGGACATCAAGGGACGAACTCAGGTCCCCAACATTTATTTGTAGGGGTGCTAGTGGTGTGGGAAGAGAATGGCCGTGGTGTGGTTGGAGCAGCAGCAGCTCCTGGCTGGAAATGGCTGTCAGGGCCATGGAAAAGAGAGCAGGAGAGTGGGGATTACCACACCAGGGTGCTTTGTGTTCTTGTAGAAGCAAGGTGACCAGAGTTGGGGGGACAGGATGTACAACAGCTCTGGGGCATGTGGGATGGGATCGTCTGTGGGGTGAATCCCGCATCCAGGGTTTGGTCCTGGCCTGGGTCCATGGCCCCAGAGGAAAGCAGGGCTCAGGAGGCAGGAGTGCCCTGCAGGCAGGTTTGTGCTGCTGGGTCTGACATGGCCATGGCACGGGCAGAGCTGCAGCTGCAGCTTCCTTGCCTGGCTGGGAACTGCTCCGAAATCCAACCTGTGCTACCGCTGAGTTCCTAGAGCCAGGCACATTAATAGGATTTTATAAAAATCACTGAAGGGCAAGACGGATAAAGATCTGCAGTCTGCCTTCAGGAATAAATTATTAATCTTATTTCCCTTATTAACTGCTTTCTGGACTGCCTGGGAACGATAACATACTTTGCTCTTTCAAGTTCTTCTATCTGAGTTTCACATTGAATTGAGATTTAAAGTGAAACAGCTGTGTGTGGGAGAGGACTAGATGGCAATGGAGATACACGCGTTTATTTTTGATTTATAAAATGCCTATCCCAGGCTCGGCAGCTCCCTCCTGTGTGATGCAAGGCTCTCCTGAGAGGTGCCGAGCCCTCTCCACTCCCACAGCATCTTACAGCTCAGGAGCCTGGATGTGCCATAAAACTGAGCTCAACGGGGTAAAAATAGGCTGATCACATGGAGTGGAGGAAATATCTGTGCAGTGACATGAGTTACCCACTGCCACTGATGCTGTAGTAGCATCTTGAGCAGCTCCATGGCATGGAGGGAGGAGGATGGACAGGGACCACGGCCTTTGCTGGTGATCTGGTTATGTCCCCCAGTGCTGGTTGTAAATCACCTTTTGTTGACTCCAGCAAAGAAAGACCTCTGGAAACCACTCCACAAGCAAATAAATGTTAATATTTGTAGAGAGAAGTCATCTTGACTACAGACCTCCCAGTGTCTCACTCTCCTCCAAACTGGGACAGACCCAAGCATCCTTCTTTTCTGAAAGCTGCTGTATTGGCTGCCTTCTTCCTGATGCTTATCTTCAGTCTTCCCCCTCCATTGCTTTTTGATGCAGCAATGCTGCAAACAGATAAAATATTACTTCTCCCTTGACGATGTGATTTGAGTTTGAGCTTGGGGGAAGCTGTCTGGAAGCAGGTGAGGGAGGGAATTGCGGTGGAGAAGCAGTAAATGGCATCTTCTGGAAGCCTGAGTAATGATGCTCTTGCTTTGCATGTAGATCACCTCTCATCTGCATGCCTTGGAGAACTGCAAAGGTGCTCTACAGATGGCTTAGAGCCATCAAGGGGAGGGAAAGGCAACCTTGGAGCGGAGGAAAGATGTTAATAAAATTTAAATGTAATTCTTCCCATTTCTCAGTTCCTAAATGTGAAAAATATTAGCTTGGTGGAGACTGAAAACAGATGGTGAGCAGTTGGAGCAGATAAGCATGTTATTCAAAATAAACATTCGCCAAAGCTGGGGAGGTGGCGAACCATATTTCATTTCACCCTATTTACATTATCAGGTCAGGTTACACTGATGCTGCCTCTCGTCTGCATGCAGACGATCAACAGGGACCCTGTGAGGAGCCAACTGCAGCACACCCTCCTCGCTGGGGGCCTGGGGCATTTCCCTGGCCTGCCCTGCAGCATGAGACATGGAGCTACTTGCAGAATTACAGAACAGTTTGGGTCAGAGGGAGCTGTTAAAGGTCTGGCCCTCCTTTGTCTCCCCCTTTCCAATGGCCTCCCTATGAGCCAAGTTTGGCATTGCTTTATCTGAAACAGGACTCTGATCTGTGTAAGTGGTGGGGAAAGAAGTTCCAAGGGCTGTTTGTAGGAAGGGGTCACTTTGCTGACTTGTAATTAGTGCCTCTAGTAGCCCGAGTGCTCACCTGAGGTGTGGCTGGAGGGTGGCTGATCTCCCTTGCTTTGAGGGATGTTTTGGGATGGGCTGGATCACCTTTGGGGTGCCTGTTTGTCCACTGGCTTTGGACTGAGCCCAGACCTGGCTCGTGGGTGACCAAGAATTTCTCCTGCTGGACACGACCTTGGCTGTTGTTGCTGGGTCAGTTCTCCAGTCCCTTGCTCTCAAGAGGCAGATATGAATATGGGGCTTTCATCTTTTTGGGGTAAGGAGAGGCTTTTTAGGTTATGAGTATGTTCTGCCTGTTCCAGATGAAAGTTGAAAACACCTGCTTTGATTAAACCTTTCTGTCTGAAATCATTACATGGTTTCCCTCCTGAGACTGAATCACTGAGCAAACCCTTGTACACAGCCTTTTACTCAAAAAATACCTTTGTTAATTTACAGGTTTGCAATGTAACCACTTAGTGGCAAGAGCTTTGTTGACAAGGTCTGATTTTGAGCCTGTTCTCTGCCTTGCAACCTGCCAAAGGGGAAAGCAAACCCTTACCTGGGCACAGCTGCTGGTGTTGCAGGGCTGTCTCATGTTTCATGTGGTTTTCTTTATCTCTTCCAAGATATGTCATGGTTAACTTCCACAGAAAGCTGGAGAGCTTAAGTCTGGCACATGGATTGGTGGGACCCATTTCTGATTCTTTGCAGCTTATTTACAAATGAGAAAATAATCAAAATCAAATCTAAGTCACTCCCAGGCCAGGCAGGTTCATCCTTCCTGCTTAGCTCTTGTGCCAAGGAATCAAAGGGAATCCTACCTGTTCATCAGGAATGGCTTGAAGATATCACTCAGGGAGGTGACTGGATTAAATTGTGGCCATGCAGACACTGCAGTGTAAATTCATATAAAGCATCCCCACTTTCTGCTCTGTAGCAGTGGCTCTTCCTCTCTTCCCTTGCTCTCAGCAAATCCATGACTCTGCCAGGGAATCT
Organism: Cettia cetti; assembly: GCA_013401135.1. NCBI lineage: Eukaryota > Metazoa > Chordata > Aves > Passeriformes > Sylviidae > Cettia > Cettia cetti. Next base: position 21,129 of record VZUI01095486.1, on the reverse strand, counting down.
AGATCAAGGCTTTATCTTGAGCAGAGTGGAGCTCCTCCTGATACTGCCTTGAATTGTATTTTGAACTTTGGGAAGAGGATGAGGAGGAGACCATTTCTGTCTGTCTGCCTCACTGTCACTCTTCTCCAGTTCCTAATCTTGCTTGTTTGGGGAAGGTTACATCCAGTTCTCCTCATGCACTGTTTTTACTTCTTTTTCATCTCTTTGTTTATTCTCTAATTGCCAGATGAATTTAAGGATTAATTTAAATTCTAGTGTACTTGAGATGCTCCTTAACTTATTGCTATCTTTTTTTCTTCCACCTTTTCCATTTTCTCAAGCCGACAGGCATGAACAGATTAATAAAGCAGCTTCTTTATACAGTTTCTAGTGCAAGTAAATGCTGAGGTTACCTGTCACAGCACCACTCTTTGTACTAAACACCAGAAGTGGAAGACTTCTTTAAAAAAAATAATTAGGTTGAGACCTGTCTGGAGTTGGTGTTGAAACTGCCCCTCTGAAACGTGCTGTGATGTTGGGGAGCTGGGAATGCAGGAGTGGGACCTCTCTGAGGATCAGTTGAGACCCCAGATTTTCTCTTGGCATCTTGTCCCGCTGCCTCACTTTGCTCTTTCTCCTCTCATTAGAAGGGAGAATCATCAGCTGCACTTAATCCTGACATATGTTCCTTTTTCATTTGTTACGCCAGGATGGGAAGTGGAGCAGCGAAGGGAATCTGGCGCACGCCGGCCGCCAGAGCCGAGGCAGATCAGGCAGGGAGGGCTCCATGGTAGTCACAGCTCTGGCAATTTCTGCTCTCTTGCACACCTGGGCTCCTTAAATAGGACACAGGAATATGTAGGGCAGGAGCACAGGCTGGTCTGTGGCTGCAGCTGCCCGTGCCCAGCGAGCAGCTGAGATCTGCAGCTCGCCACTGCTGGGAGGAGATGCAATTCTTGCATGGAGCCAGGACTAAAACAGCTCTCCTTGGGTTTTGTTCTCTCTGAGTCATCCTCCCCTGGGGAATTCCAGTGTGTCTGAGGCTGGGAAGGCAGCTCTCCCACCCAGGTGTCCCCATTGCTGCCACCTCTTTCCCCAGTCACCCTGGGCAGGTCCTGGTGCACAGCTGAGCACGTGTCACTGCAGACTTTGGACATTTGGCAACTTGGCAGCCAAAGCGTTGTGCCATAAACATGTCTGGCCTGCTCCTGCAGGCACTGCTTGAGAAGTAACAACACATTTGTGTTTCTAATCTAGGTAAGGTTTGGAAGGAGGAGATTTTAAAGGAAAACAGTGCAATGTTCCCAGTTTGGGCAGGTATCTTGCTCTGGTGCTTGGAGCATTCAGTCGTTGACAATTATTCTTGTTAGAGTATCATCCAAAATCTATGATGGCATTTGACTCTTTAGGTGAGTGACACAGCTGAGTGACTTGCACATGTTTTGAGGAGCATCTCTGCATCCTCCCTGTGCATCTGGAGGCAGTGCTGAAAAGCTGCTCTTGGTGAGCCAGTAGATATTTCTGAGTGGTGGAAGTGAAAGAATGAGACCAGGAAGGCAGCCTTTCTCCAGGGAGCAGCTCACTGGCTCAGTTTTAGCCCCAGGTCAACTCAAGGCTGACTCAAGCCCTTGGTCACAGCCTGGTTTGCTCAGATGATTCTCATTAAATGGACATGTTTAGGCTAAAAATGAAGAGCTTCAGAAAGATGGTTTTTATCTGCATTTATAGATGCCCCAGGTCATTAGCAGGAAGCTTTTAAATTTAACAATCCTGTTTGCTTCTTGTCTGTTGGAGTGGGCTTGGAAAGGAAGGTGTTGGCTTCTTGTGGGCTTCAGTTTGGTGTCTCACACAGTAGCTGGTTTTATTTTGGGGTTATAAATTCTATGCAAAATTTATCTCCCTCCCTGTAAATTAACCAAATTAGTTCTGCTTTCTTAAAGTGCCCTAGGAACATTTTAGGAAGGAATAGGAGAAAACTTGAGGATTTCATGCTCTCCAGAGTATGGCAATATGAGGTTGGCCACCTGGGAAAGGGGTTTTAATGGGAAAAGGGAGAGGAAGAGGAGGCAGGTGGGTGACAGTGGATCCCTGGATGGTCATCAGGCAGCTGACACAGCATGCTGGAGAGGCACAATTTGTGCTGTTTTGACAGAAGAATTTGGGTTATTGAGCAGTCTGTCCCTTCCTTGCCTGGGTGACAGAACTCAGACTTTGTGGTAGAAGTACCCCTAACTTTGTGTACAAAAATCTGACTGTTTTGCTGCATTTATTTAGAGAGGAAAGAAATTTAGGGGTTTTTCCATGCTCTTGCTGATTAACTCACCTGCTGGAATAGGTGCCTACGTGTATAGGTGATATCATGTTGCTGCATCAATGCAGGGTTGTTCATCTGAATATCATATTCATGGATGGTGATGACAGGGAGAGCCTGCACCTCAGGGTTCAATTGTATGGAAGCTGGACCACATGTACACTAGTTGGCAATATGGATTAATGGAGTTAATATATGTTAAAATTAATACTAGTTTCCCATGGCTTCAATATCTCCCCACTTCATGAAAGCAAAGCCTAGAATTTTTTTCTTTTTCTTGAAAGCAGGCTTAGATAAATGAAGACATAAATGTCCTAGGATGTGGGTTTTGTAGCAATTCCAACCCAAGTTATTCCACCTGTACTGACAGGGCAGGAAAACATGGATTTTCAGTGTGTATCCTCCCTGCTTCCCCTTCCTGCAAACAGCAGAAAGAAATGCTGGAATTAACAAAGTTCATTTGTTACCTTGCTGGCATTCCCCATGACTTGCCATAAGGAAAATAAATGAGGCAGCTCGGTGGCAGAGCAGGTGCTGGGGCTGACAGAGCAGATCCTAGGCAGCAACACGAGGGCTCAGGTGCCAGTTTGTGTTTTCTCTGCTCTCCAAAGAAGCTTTTTTGTTGTTGGGAGTCGAGAAGTAGCAGGTTTGGGTTGTATTTCAGTGCAGAATTTTGCCACCTATTCAGCACTCTATGGGAATGCAGCATTTAATCGCTTTGCCTGGGCTCAGAAGCTGAGTGTCTTGCAGCTGACAGGTATTGGTAAGAACTGTGGAGAACAAATTGGATGGTAATGGTCCCAAGCCCAGCTTGCATCTCTGGAGAGGTGGAAGTTGAGTTGAGCTCCCTCACAGCCTGAGCTGGGGTGCAGCTGGACGTGCTGGGGACCCGGCCCTGTTCCTGGCTGGGACAAGCTGCTCACATCTTGTTAGTGAGTTAATTGAACGAGGGGAGGGGCAGCTTGAAGAGCAGGCAGTGGGGCCCATCATCTCAGAGGGGTGATTTCTTTGGGGTTGTGGCCACTGGAGACACTGGCAGTGCAATACAGAGCACCCCTGGAATGGGACTGGCTCCCACGGGAGCTGCACTTTTGAGATCCTTAGGCTTTGTCTGCTGAGCTGTCTGCATTTTCAAAACCAAAAATACCCCGAAACACCCCTCTCAAAAAAAAAAAAAAAAGCATCCCCCTATTACATTAGGATGTTTCTTCCTTTTTGTTTTGTGATCCCAGCCCCTGGTGCTGGGAGTGTGGTCACACTGTTCCCCTGAGCTGGGACATCCCTCAAGGCCGCAAAGGAAGCTGCAGTTTGAGCTGGTGATAGATTAGACACTAGAGACTGCACGCAGGAGAGGGGCTGTGAGTAGCTGATAGCAGCTCATCTCTACTACCCCAGGCCCATTCCAGTCACTTCTGGCACAGCCCAAGTCCACATTATTTGTTGCATGGCTCCCAGAGGTTGTGATTCCTCTGGAAAGGCTCAGCGAGGTGTGTGTGGGCACATCTGGGGAGTATCAGAGAGATCTTAAATAGGGGCAAAGCAAATTGACAGAAACACTTTGAACAGCATCTTTGGGCATGAGGGGTGAGGAGATGGAGTCAGGAGACTGGGATGGTGAGCAGAGACCACGGGCATGGCCCTGGGTGCCTGTGCCCAGCTCAGGGCCCTCCAGAGCAGTGCGAGAGCCTTGCGTGACTTCCCCCGGCTCTTATCTTCACCCTTGCCGCTGTTCCCGGTGTGCTGGGTGGGGAAGTGCGTGTCAGTGACTGTCACTAAGCCTTGCCACCTTCTCTTGGTACAGTTGCTGGTGAGAAGAGGGTGCCAGTGATGCCCGGATCGCCCGTGGAAGTGAAGATTCAGTCCAGGTCCTCTCCTCCCAACATGCCGCCGCTGCCCCCCGTCAACCCCGGCGGCCCCCGGCCCGTGTCCTTCACTCCAGCTGCACGTAAGAGCCCCAGTGCTGCTTGTCCTGGGACCAGCCCTGGCCAGGAGGGGAGGCTGTGCTCCTAGAGCTCATCAGGCAGAGCACGGCGGGTGATGCTGCCTGCCTGGGAGGGAGGGGGGAGCCGGGGCTTTCCTGCAGTTCTGTAGTGCATGCGGGACATAAAACAGGGTGTGTAATCCTCCTTGGCCTCCCTGCCTGCTCCTGCCTTGCTCCTGGTGCTGCCTTCAGCCTTTCTCTTCACAGGTACAGCCTTGATTTCCACCATAAACTCCTTAAGAAATTGAATCTTTTATCAGGTCAGCTCCAAGCAAGGCAAGAGCTGGGCTTTCCTCTTTATCTTTTGGAGGAGTTAATTCCCACTCTGCTGTATCTCACTTTGCAGAAAGCATTCCTGCAGCTGAGATTAGAAAGTTTTTCTCTCTTTTAATTTGCCAGCCTTGAAAATTCCGTGCTGTCCATCCAGATTCTCTTTTCTCCATCTTCTCTTTATAATCTTTCCTATTAAGTCAGTCCTGATCCTGCCCAGTTGTAGCACAGCCGTGCACCCACTTCTTCTAGCTGAGTGTTGCTCAGAGGTGACTCCATGGGTGGAAAGGACCTTCAAACTTTTCTTACAGCCTAGAAAAGGTCTTTTTTTTCCTTCTTTAGCCAGCATTTAAGCCATTTAATGTCTTCTAAAAAGCATTGTTCCAGAGCAGAGCTGGTTTACTTTGTTGGGCATGGAGTTATCTGAGCCCCACACATGGCATGTAGATATTTTCCATGCTCTCCTCACCCCTTTTCCCTGCACAGAGTGTTCCCTAGCTGGCTGTGCCCTGCTGTGCTGTCCATGACAGTGTCTGGGCTATCTCAGAGTTCCATGCTGGCAGTGGGGTTTGGAGATTTCCAGCCCAGCCTCCTGGAGGACACACTGTGATGTGCTGCATGGTGCTGGCAGCAGCACTAATCACTGGGTTATCCCACCAGACACATTGTCCCCATCTTTATGTGCTCAGGCGTTTTTAATGGTTCTCTTTTTGCTCAGGCAGAAAAAGACCATTAGCAAAGTGACAGAAATTAATTTTTCCAATGAGGATGCTTGGCATGCTGTTAAGGGCCAAGAAGCCTGAATCTGCTGATTGCAGATGACTTAATTGCCTCTTTCCAAGATAGATGAGAGATGCGACCTGTGGTGAAGTTCCTTCTTGCTTTTTCATTTCTCAGTTGCACCAGAGGGTCTTGGTCACTCAGTGGGGGTCTGACCTGCCCTGTCAAAGCCCGTGCCTTGGGCAGGTGAGGTGGAGCAGTTGCAACAAAGCCATGCCTGCCTATGGATCACTAACACAGGGTTGGAGAAGCAGGAAAACCTTTGACTGTGTAGGACCTAAGGCAGAATTAAAGAGTAGCCTTAGATGAAGACTTTGTTCCCAGGAATTTTATCGTCCTGCTGCCCCAAAGCAGCAATCCCACTGCCTCGCTCGCTCCAGCACTGTGCTCTCCCCTGGAAGTGGGGGTGGCAGCCCAGCTGTGTGGTGTGCTGGAGCAGATGCTGGTGCTGTGCAGGATCAGATAACTGCCAGCTGCCCTGCGGTGGGGCCGTTGGCAGAGGGTCAGGAGGGGTGAGCCCAAGGAGGGGAGAGCCCAGAGACACAGTGACGTGGCTAACGGCAGCCCCGAGCCCGCGCCGCTGCCTGGCATCCCCCCCTCCATCCTCTGCTGCTCCTTTGCAGCCTCTCCCGAGGGTCCCTGCAGCCCCAGGGGTGTCTCACAGCCCCTAATCTCCTCAGGTATAAATAGAGCCCGTTGCTCTCCCCAGATTTTCATGTGAAAGAGTAAGAGGAAGTGAAATAGAGAAGGGGGAAAGCGCCTCAGTTGTGGCCGCCGGAGAGCTGGGAGCTGCACAGCCTTTGCTGTTTGAGAGGAGCTTCTCTTGGCAGCTTCACCCTATTTATAACTCTTTGATAGTGAAATAAAGGCCTTTGTGAGTAATTACTAGAAAGGCCTTGCCTTTCACACAGCTCTGGTGTACTCTGTGGAGCTGTACCTGTGGTACATCCTGACATCCCTGTTGCTTTGCTGCCTTGGGAGCGTGAACAGGAGTTTTTCCGGTTGCTTTGCTCTGTAACAAAAGTCATGGACTCACATTGCCTTTGTACCTCAATCCTCTCAGTGCTGGCCTTCACCTTCATCTCATCATCTGTCTGTGAGGGCTGTCACCCCTTGGTTAGCAGGAACCACCTTTGATGGTCTCTGTAGCTTCATCTTTCCTTGCATCTTAACTGACTCTGGTTAAGTTTCCCTCCTGTGCTCACCACGAAGGTCCAGGTGTGTGGAGCCTTTCCAGCCTCCAAGCCTGGCATGCCCCAGAGTGGTTTAACTGTTCAAGTACCTCCTGTCTTCTCTGAAAAACCCCTCACTGGGTTCATCAGGATTTGGTATGATCCTCATGAAGCTGTAGCAGAAATTTTGGCATCTTTTTTCACAAGTCTCTGCTCCTCCCATAGGCAAGGGGCAACTCTGCCAGGGGGTTTCAGGGCTTCTCTGAACACCATCACTTGAAATGTTTTTTATACCTTGTGGCCCCCTTATCAGCACTTAAATCCTTAAGGGATTCAGGGCTGGGTTTTTAAGGATAAACCCAGTGCATCAGCTCTGACTGTATTTCCAGTGATGTGCTTTTCACTCTGAAATTCAGGGTTTAGACAGAGTTGGGGCCACAGTGCACAGCTGTTCATCAGACAGGACTCAACATTGTGCAACCACAGCATGGGGATGTCAACAATTTATCCTAATCCCTTGCCGAGTTCCCAAACTTCCAGCCCTTCAGTCTGTTTCGACATGCTCACCACTTACAGGAGGCAAAGCTGCAGATGGGACCAGGTCAGAAAAAACAACTGTGTTTGCGAAACTGCCTGTAAATCCCCAGGGAGGGATGGCAGGCGCAGAGCAGGGTCTGCCGGCCCTCCTGGGGCCAGGTGGAGCCCCCTGAGCTGCCCCTCAGCAGCAGCAGCAGCAGCCTCCTGGCTGGAGGATGGATCCTTTTCAGCAGCAGACCACGGGGATGTGCCCATCTGGTGCTCAGCATCTCTTCTGTCTCCCCTCTGCAGTGCCCAACGGAATCAACCATTCTCCCCCGACACTGAACGGGGCCCCATCCCCACCCCAGAGGTTCAGCAACGGCCCTTCCTCATCCTCCTCCTCCTCGCTGACCAACCAGCAGCTGCCAGCCACGTGTGGAGCCCGGCAGCTGAGCAAGCTGAAGCGCTTCCTCACCACGCTGCAGCAGTTTGGGAATGACATTTCCCCGGAGATCGGGGAGAAGGTCCGCACTCTGGTCCTGGCGCTCGTGGTAAGTGCTGCTCCGTCCCAGCCTGCCTGGCTTTTCCACATCCTGGCACACAGTGTTGTCTGTTTGCATCTTTGCTGAGCAAGGCTCTTTGTGCTTCCTGAGGAACTCAGCGATTTCTTTTTTCTTGCCTTTGCTGTTTCAAAAAGCTGTTGATTCAGTGGCTTAGGCATGAGGTTGTGTGCAGCTAAACTTAAGGAAACCTGGAAGGAATTGGACAAAGCTTTTCTGTAAATCATGGAATCACAGAATGGTTTGATTTGGAAGCTTAAAGATCATCTCATTCCTGAGCCCTGCCATGAGAACACCCTTCATACCCAAATGAACAGGTCTTGCTGCAGAATTGCATCCAGTGTTTGCATTTATACAGAATAACTGGGAGAAATGCTGTCCACTGCATTAGACATGATTGGTGCATTAGACGTGATACTCCACATGCTTTACAAAGGCATGGAGTGATAGGACAAGAGAGAATGGCTTTGAACTGAAAAAGAGAAGATTTGGATTGCATATTAGGAAGAAATTGTTCCCTGGGAGGGTGGGCAGGCCCTGGCACAGGGTGCCCAGAGAAGCTGCGGCTGCCCCTGGATCCCTGGGAAGTGTTTAAGGCCAGGCTGGGCAGGGCTTGGTGCAACCTGGGACAGGGGAAGGTGTCCCAGCCCATGGCAGGGGTGGAATGAGATGGCCTTTAAGGTTCCTTCCAAACCAAAGCATTCTGTGACCTTGGCTTGAGGCCCTGGAGCCCTGGGCAGCTGTGGTCCCGTGGGGCTCCTGCACTGATCTCTGCTCTTTGGCACATTTTCTTTTGAGGCTCAGCAGGCACTGAAGGGAGCTAGACTGCAGCAGCCTGGAGCATCTCTGCTTCCAAGGTTGGCAGCAAAGCTGAGTCTGTCCATGTCCTGAGGGTCACTCCCAGGGCTTAAGCACTGGATGTGAAATGCTGCTGCTGCATTTCTACAGCATATTTAGTTCCATGGATGTAGGGTAGTACCTTAGCTTACCCTTTTGGAGAGGGAAGGAGAAGCTGTCCAGGTCCCTTTGGCTGCTGTTCTCACCCCAGATTGTGCTGATGGCTGCAGGGGTGAGTTTTGTATGTGCAGATTATCAAGTGCTGCTGTCCCAGGGCTTCCCCAGCCTGAGCAGCCCCAGGAGAGACAGGGCTGGACCAGGAGAGGACCATGGTGAACAGAAGGCTGATGAGACTCTGTGGATAGGTTAGATGAGGAGAACTGAAAGGGAGGAAGGGGAGGAAGGTGTGCAGTTCTGAGCAGCTGGGATCAAAGCCTGACTCTCCACAGCCTGCCCAGCATCCAGTAGATGCCAGCTGGGTCCTGCTGCCCTGGAGTCAGTCTCTGCCTCCCACCCTGGAGCTGGGAGGGTGCTGAGCCAGACAGTTCCCTCCCCTCTCGCAGTGCAGCATTCCTGCTCTGCCGGCCTGAGCTTTGCTGGCTGCATCCAGCAGGATCCAATGCAAACACTGTCAGTCCTGGAGTGGCAGATGCTGTCTCCCTCCCAGTTCTGTTCATTTGGAGCCATTTCCCACGTGTCTAAAAATAAGAACAAATTGCCATTTTATTTCTTAATTTCTTTTCTCAGAACTCAACGGTGACAATCGAGGAATTTCACTGCAAGCTGCAAGAGGCGACCAACTTCCCCCTGCGGCCGTTTGTGATCCCCTTCCTGAAGGTGACAGGGAGCTGCTGGGGCTTGCTGACACTCCATGTGCCTGCCTGTGCCTCTTGGCAGTGTGACATTGCTGGGAAAGCTCTCCTTGCAGGCACCACAGCAGTTCTGCTGGAGTCCAAGACAGACTGCACAGAGCGTAGCGCTGGCCGTGTGGGACTGGCTGACATGCCGTGTGCCACATATGTCTGCTTGTGTGCTGGAGATAAAGGAGGCAAACCAAGCTCCATGTGGCAGCTTCTGAGCCTATAATCTTATTTGCAAATGTTCAGATCTAGAATGTTTGAAGTGCTGGCACAGGGAGTTTGTCTGGGATGGTTCAATCACAGAATCACAGAGTGGTTTGGGTTGGAAGGAACCTTAAAGCCCAGCTCATTCCAGCCCCCTGCCGTGGGGCAGGGACACCTTCCACTAAACCAGGTTGCTCCAAGCCCTGTCCAGCCTGGCTTTGAGCATTTCCAGGGATGGGGATTCCCCAACATCTCTGGGTAACACACAGTGCTTCCTGTAACACCTGGATTTTGGCTCCTGGGAAAGCACAGGTAAATCTGACAGTGAGACACCAGGAGGATCCTGAGGGGGGGCCGTGGGCCACAGGTGTTACTGCTCTGAGGTATTAACGAAGACCAAACCTTTTGGAACAGCTGGAACCCCCTTGCCCTGCTGTAATCCAGCCCTGTGCTTGTTTTCCAGGCCAACCTCCCTCTGCTGCAGCGGGAGCTGCTGCACTGTGCCCGTGCTGCCAAGCAAACGCCCTCCCAGTACCTGGCACAGCATGAGCACATCCTGCTCAACACCAACACCACGTCTCCCGCTGACTCCTCCGAGCTGCTCATCGAGGTCAACGGCAATGGCAAGAGGCACAGTCCAGACAGGTGAAGAACAGCTTTTGTCACTCTGCTCAGTTGTTGAAGGCGTGACTTTGGTTTTGTCTTTGCTGCTGACAAAGCTTTAAGCAGCATCCAGGATCTTATTGCTCCCGACAACTATTCTGGCTGTTTTAAGACTCCAGTGACTACTCCTACTGCACTGTGAGTCCAGGTTGGGTTCCTCTTTCAGGCAGGGTCTGTCCCAGAGGGACTTTTGGGTAGCACTGAAAAGCCCCAGCCAGAGAGCTGAGCAGTTTCCCACCCCCAAGGCAATGAACAGAGGCAGTGGCAGGGCTGGGAAGGATGCGCTTCATTTTCACCACGTTTTATTCCAAGATAAAAGTTGTTATGCAATTATGTGGAGCATGCCTCAAATTTATAAAAACTGTGAAATTTTAATTTGGTCATGCTCAGAGAGATGAATCACAACACTCAGGCATCCTGAACCCTTTTCTTTGACGGGGTCACTTTGTGCATCGCCTCACAAATTGAGCGCATTTGTTTGAGCTCTCTGCATTTAGCCCGTGGTAAAATCGTTGCTGCCCAAACCCTGCTGATTCCGAATCTGCATCTTTCTGAGTACATTTCTGGGATGCTAAGGAATGCCTGTCTCTGCTGGTGTGATTGCAGGAGGGAAGACAGCAGCTTTGAGAGGGAGCCACTGCCAACAGAGCCTCCGGCCAAGAGGGTTTGCACCATCAGCCCCGCGCCCCGGCACAGCCCTGCCCTCACCATCCCCCTGATGAACCCCAGCGGGCAGTTCCACCCCACCCCACCACCCCTTCAGCACTACACCTTGGAAGATATTGCCACCTCCCACCTCTACAGGGACCCCAGCAAGATGCTGGAACACAGAGAGATCCGGGACAGGCACGGCGGGCTGGGTGAGAGCCTGGAGGGCTCCTCATTGAGCTTTGGTGTTGGTCTCTGTCAGACACTCTTACCCAAAGATGTGTGATGCTGGGCATGTCCTCAGAGCTGAGCCTGTGCAGGGAGTTCAGAGAAACAGCTCCCCACGGGAAGTTACAAACAGGAAGATTGAGAGTTTGTATTTCCCTGTATGAAGGAGTCACTGAGGGTGAGGAGGAAGGGCTTGGTGTGTGAGTTGAGTGTAGCCAACCCAGAAGGCAGAAAGAGAGGGCAGGGCAATAGAAATTGACTTTTCCAAGCTCTCCAAAGCAGGACAGCAGAGATTGACCCCCTGCCCTGTTTCTCCAAGGGATGTGTGGGAGGTGTGTGATGTGTTTCCAGCACAACAGCCTGAATCACAGGCTCTGAGCTGCTGTGAGTTTATAACAGGAGAACCAGCTCCACAAGCAGGTCAGAGCTGGAGCCACAAGTGGATTGTAGCACTTCCCAGACAGTGAAGAGACAGGGATAAAAAAGCACCAGTGTGGCATTACCCCTGTAGAGCTGCCACCTGGAGATGGATTTTAAAATCCCAGCTATGTGGAGCTGGAACTAGAGCTCTTTATTCTTGATTTGGGAGCACTTCTCTCTCCACTGGTCCATCTAATTCCTCTGTGGCTTGTTGCAGGATTGAATGGAGGCTACCAGGACGAGCTGGTGGATCACCGCCTGACAGAGAGGGAGTGGGCAGATGAGTGGAAGCATCTCGATCACGTAAGGAGTGGCAGGTGCTGTGGGAAGCTCTGTGGGAAGCAGCAGCCTAGTGTTCCACCTGCTCCAGTTGGTGATTTCTTTGTTGATATCATATCCAGGCTCTCCTGGTGACTGGTGGAGGAACAAGCCACCACAAGCAGGTGCATGGTGGGGAGGGCTTAGAGGAGCTGTCGCACTTTCCTGGCAGGTTTCCTCTGCCCATGGTCAGTGGGAACTAAAATGGGTGTGGATTGGAGCTGGGGAGCTTCTCCTGCAGAGCATGGCCAGGTGCTGCCATGGCTGGCTGAGCCACCAAACCCAGCCTTATCCCCACTGGGATCTTTTCTGCCCCAGTCATGGGGAGCACAAGTGCACAGATGTGCTAAGTGCAGTCAGGATATGGACTCACAAAATGAGTCAATCTATCATTATCAGTATTTTAAGACTTTTTTTCCCTGAGGTGCCAGCCTTTTACAGACCAGAAGGGCACCAACAGCAAGACCTGGCGCTTCTAGCAGATTTTGTGCTGAGCTTTTTCCTTCTGAGTGAGGCAGCTCCTCCAGGCCCTTCACTGCTGCTTCCCTCAAAGAGATGGGATTAAAATTCAGCTTTGATCATAAATGCAGAGAGATCTCATGGTCTAAAGCTAATGGGTTTTTTTGAGGGGATGGTGTTGGGGTGGAGCAGAGGCTCTATAGCTGAATATTTGGAGCTGGGCTCTGACTGCAGAGTGCTGGCACCAGGATCATAACCAACCCTAATCCCATAGGAATGAGGTGGTGGGGGTGGGATGGTGGGGTTTCTTCTCCACTTTTAGGAGCATGGGCTGGAGGTGCTGAGCCACCTCTTGTGGTGACCCTACCCGGTGCCGTATCCTCGGGCACGGCGCCATCCCAAATCCTGGCAAACCGCCTCACCTGCCTGGGCCGGCCCCTCCACTGCAGGCCCAGCCTGACCGAGAGCCCTCCCCTCCCGCAGGCCCTGAACTGCATCATGGAGATGGTGGAGAAGACGCGGCGCTCCATGGCGGTGCTGCGGCGCTGCCAGGAGGCCGACAGGGAGGAGCTCAACTACTGGAAGCGGCGCTGCTCCGAGACGGCCGAGCCGCGCAAGGCGGGCTCCGAGCTGCTCAGCCGCCAGCACAGCCCCGCCAGCGCCGACTCCGTGGGCAGCGGTGAGCAGCCAGGGATGAGCTGGGTCCAGCACTGCTCAGGTGCTTTTCTCAGGGATGTGAAGAGAGGAAGCAGAGGAAGCGGCTTTTGGCGATGTCTAAAGGCGCCTGTGCTGGGAGGGCCTCTCCCCTGTCGCTGCTGGCCAAAGTTGCTCCAAAGTGATAAAGCCGGGGCTGAAAAGGCAGGAGAGAAGTGTTAGTCTCCACCACTCTCCTCCTTCCAGTCCCTCTTGCCTGAAGGATTTTAAATGTCAAGGTCTATTTATTCTAAAAATACCAAAGGCTTTTGTAAGTGTAATAGCTACCTGTGTTACTAATTCTGTTTTCGTATCATGAGTCAACTTTATCAAAGCTGATTTGTTTTCCCCTTCAGTATGCAGGGGTTTGACCCTATACAAAAAACAAGTCTAAAATGCTGATTTATTTCAATGTAATTCTGATTTCCATCCAGACAAGCCCGCTGCAAATCAAGTTCTGGGGAAAAACCCCTCTGATTATTCAGTAATAAAAACTCATTTCTTCTAGCAAGAATAAATGTCCATTTGATGTATATTCTACTTGTTTGTATACAAAATATAGAGTGAATCCTCCTGCAAGGAATCCAAGTGTCCCTGGCTCCAGTTCCCACAGAGCCTGAGGAGCAGTGGGTGTGTGTGACAGCCTGGGGGGCACAGCCAGCTTTTAGCCCTTCTATGTTTAAGGATATCATCACTAGTACACTTCCAGCCCCATGTTGTTAAAGGTGATATACTTCAAAAATTTTATACAAATTTGGAACACTGTTGCTTTCTCCCCTTGTGGGACCTAGGGATGATTTTCAAGCTCTATTGCTCTTGTGAGAAGGTGCAGTTAAGCATCAAGCAGCATTTCCAGGTGTCTCAGAGAACAGTTGGTCCATCAGTTCAAGCCTTTGAATTGCCCTGGGCTTGGGAAGTGCTGTGGTTAATGTCAGCTGCTGGTCTATGGATTGATGCTCCCAGCCTCTGGACAGTGCAGAAGTTGGATAACATAGGTTTATTAGCATTGCCTGTTGTTTCAGAGTACCAGGAGATAGGTTATACGGTGTCATAAATTATGCAAGATGCTAATTAAATGTTGTAATTTATCATCTGAGCATTTGAGGAATGGCTTTAACCGTAGGAATCCTCAGCTTTGAGTTTTAGCTGGTCAATCCTTCCCTGCCCCGTGATGCGCTGTGGTACCACTGTGGAGCTGGGTGGGCTGAGGCTCTGCCAACCTTTCCCTGTGTCCTGTCCCCAGCAGATTCCCTGCGGGAGTTCAGCAGCAGGTCGGGAGCGGGCTACGTCACCGAGGAGATCTGGAAGAAAGCCGGTGAGTGCCGGGGATCCTGCCCCATCGCTCGGGGTAAACACACATGCTGCCAATTTGCTGTGCAGAAACAGCAGGAGCCCAGCTGCAGGAACGGCCCAGCATGTGCACATCTGGCTGCCAACACCCCCACCCAGGCTTTTCCAAAAGGCTCTGCTCCTCCGTGATGCCACAGGGATCCCGCGGGGCGGAGCCCGGCCTCGCCGCTCCCGGGAGCGCTCGGGATGCTGCTGCTGGGAACACCGCTGGTGCTGTTTCTCCGGGAGGTCCCCTCATCCCAGGGTGGGTGGGTGAGGCTGCTCTTTCCTTCCAGAAGAAGCTGTGAACGAGGTGAAGCGGCAGGCCATGTCGGAGGTGCAGAAGGCGGTGGCCGAGGCGGAGCAGAAGGCGTTTGAGATGATCGCGTCGGAGCGGGCGCGCATGGAGCAGACCATCGCCGACGCCAAGCGCCAGGCCACCGAGGACGCCTTCCTCGTCATCAACGAGCAGGAGGAGTCCACTGAGGTGAGGGCAGGTGCAGCCTGGGAAGGGCTTTCCAGGGCTGCAGAGTCTCCAGGACAAGCCTGCTGGTCCCCCACCCCTTTTCACAGAATCATAGATCACACAGTGGGTTGGAAGAGACCTTGAAGATCGTCTCGTTCCAAGCCCCTGCCATGGGCAGGGACACCTTCCACTAGGCCAGGGTGCCCCAAACTCCATCTAGTCTACAACACCTTTCCCTTTAGAAGTCTCTCTCCAGTCAATAACTAAAGCAATGCACCAATATCATCAAAAATCCTGTTTAGGTTTTGCTGGCAGGGAACCAGGCTGAACACTGTCTGTGGACACGTGTGTGTGCAACCACCGGGCACCCAGAGCTGGACTCGGTGTAATGACCAGGGGTTTTGGGTGATTGAAAGAGGTGTAGAAGCAAAGAGAAAAGGATGCTGGTGCATGCAGCAGTTTAGCTCAGAAGTTATGGTGGGGTGCTTAAATTTTGCAGAAAAGAAACTGCTGTTTGTGGGCTTGAAAATAGGGCAGGGCAGAGGCTGGGCTGCAGGAAAAGCTCTTGCACATTCCTGGCAGTCTGTACCACACTTGCATGTTGGAAAAGAAGGGATGGCTCTTGGTTTGTCATAGCCAGTGCTGAATGGGTGCCTCAGAGAATCTCTTTCTACTCTTCAATGAATTACCCTCCCTGTTGCTTAACAGCAAGTTCACTTGGTAGAGCTTTTGAGATTTTGGGCAAGGAGAATCACGTGGTTCATTCCTGCACTACCACATCTCATCCATGTGGGCTTTGCTCCATATTTTAATTTCTCCACACGTGCTAGAGCAGAGGGTTTGTGTCTGCTGAGCAGAAGTCTGATCGAACTGTGCTGCTTATGTCTGCTGGGATGTGGGGGCAGCAGGTCCATCCCCTCCTCCTGGTGGGTTTCAGCTCAACTGGGGCTTGGGAAGTGCAGCCAGAACCGTGGAATTATTAGGTGTCATTCCAGAGAATGACGTCCATTCTGCAATTCCCAATGAAATTGCTGAGGGTTGAATGCACCAGTGACATGATGGGAGTGGTTGGAACTGCTCAGGAAGCCATGGAAGGAATGAGGCAAACAGTGATTTCTCCATAGGGGAATAGCAGAGGAGTGTCCTCCTCTCCAGCTGTGCTGAGGAGCAGTGTGGGACCTCTAGAGCTGTTGAGCACCCCTGTGCAAACCCCAGAGCCCTTGTCTAAAAGCTGTCCTGTGTTCTGGCACGTCTCCTAACCTTTGCAACACAGTTGAAAAACACTTGAAGTGTAAACAGCTGTGAAACAGTGACCCAGTTTTCCAAGAACTACCACAGCCTTTGGTAGGGGCTTTTTGGTCATAAATCCTGCTTCTCCTGGAAAATGGAGAACCCTTGGGGGGACACACAGGCTCTGGAGCAGCTCACTCCAAAGTGAACCCGTCAGGTGCTTCACTGCCAGCCCATAAATCATCGCCGTGAGCTGGTGGCTCCAGCTCTGAGCCTGGCAGTGGGAATCTCCCAGCCCTTCCCCACGGCAGGGCTGCCTGGCACAGCCCAGCAGCTCCCAGCACCCCGCTCCCACAGCTCTTTGATGGTGGTGGCAGCGTCCCCACAAAGGCCAGCCCTGACACAGGCTGCGTTCCCACAGCTGAGCCTGCCCTCCCCCGGGTGTGTTCGCCACGCCCAGGGCCAGCTGCAGGGAAGCTGCTCCGCCGTTCCTCCCCTCCCCGGAGCAGCTGCAGCCGGCGCTGGCCCCGCGCTCCCGGGGAAGCAGTGGCACGCCGGGAGCCACCAGCTGACTCCTCTCCCGCCGGCCAGAGGGGCTGTGCTCCGCTTCCAGATTGCAGCTCAGCCTCTGGCAGTGCTTCCACCTGGCTGGGAGGCTTTCAAATGAGCATTTGCTTGTCCAAATTGGCCTGCTCCAACCTCTTGTGCAGCGAGGCAGGGTGCGGAGCAAATGGTGCCTGTGCAGCGCGCCGTGATCCCTGCGGAGAGCGCTTGGCTGGAGCGAGACCAAAACAGAGCTGCTTAAAACAGGAAATAAAAAAGCCCAATAGCAGCATCTGCAGCGTGTTTTCCAGCCCATGCTTGCCGTTTCCTCTCTGCAGTCGGGTGGGTCTAGGGGAGAGGATGTGCCTGGAGCAGCGTGACAGCAGCTGTGGGCAGAGCAGCGGGGGTTAGAACTGTTAGCAAAGAGCTGGGAAATAGCAGGAATTAATGGATTGCTCGTTTTAATGTTCCCAAATCTAGGCCAGGGGGACGAAGAGTCCCCTCCAGAGCAGAGTCAGCACCATCCTGCAGCTCTTAGGGAAACTAAACCCCTTTCAAGCCCAGTGTCTTTGGTCTTGCAGAGCTGTTGGAACTGCGGCCGCAAGGCCAGCGAGACGTGCAGCGGCTGCAACATCGCCCGCTACTGCGGCTCCTTCTGCCAGCACAAGGACTGGGAGAGGCACCACCGCATCTGCGGGCAGGGCCTGCACGGCCAGAGCAAGCCCCTGGCCCTGCCCACGGGCAGGGTGGCAGCAGCAGCCAAGAGCCTCGATGGCATCCCCAGCCCGGCCCTCGAGAAGAGCTCGGCCACCACCTCGCGCTCCTCCACGCCGGCGTCCGTCACAGCCATAGACACGAACGGCCTCTAGGAGGGAGGCTCTGCTTGGCTGATGATGAGTTCCCTGGGTGTTTTGAAGCTGAACCCCGCCCCCCTGCAGCAACTGTCACCACTTGACACGTTTGACACTTGGCACGGCCTCCTGGGAGCACCTACTCTCCGGCTTTGCCCTCTGCTGCCTTCGCCTTGGTGGCTGGTGAAGGGGGTGAGCCTGGCCTGCAGCATCTCTCTGCTCCTCTCGGGGACCCCGGAGCAGTGTCAGCACCTGGGGGACACCGAGCACCCTCTTGGGGGACCTGGACTGGGGGGAGAGCGCTGGCACGTGCCGGAGATGCTGCCCAAGCAGGGAGCCCTGTCCCTGTGGCATGCTCAGGCTCTCTTCCCAAGGTGTCAGAGCCACCACTGCCTCCTCCTGCCACCTTTCCTCCACAATATCCAGTGGTTTTTGCCTGCCCCCAGACAGCTGTGCCTCAGGTGGCCGTGCTGTGTTGTTGCTGTGAACAGACCAGAGCCAATTTCCCAGCACTTCTCATCCTCTGTGCAATGGCAAAAGCTGAGCCCACTTCTGCCTCCAGGCTGGCAGCTGAGGGTTGCAGAGACGGAGGAGAGGATTTGTCTGCTCTAAAATAAGTGGCAGTGGCAGGGAGGTGCTGCTGGATGGCCTGGATTTCATCCTGGTCTGTGGTGAGACAGACAGTTGGGTGTTTCCTGGGTGGGGCCCGTGCTGGAACGTGTGCAGAGCAGATCTGGGCTGGGTGCAGGTGCCCTTTCCACCTGGGGGCCGTTGTTTTGTTTTTTCACTGCCTGGAAGCTGCTGGTTTGTGAGTTCCTGCTGTTGTTTTTGAGCCCAGGGATCCTCACTGCTGCGAGGGGTTGTTTACAGCCTGTGCTCTCCACTCTCATCAGCCACAGGGGTAAAAGAAAGGCAGGGCTGGGTGTCCTGTGTGGATTCTTACCCCAGCTGCAGGGCTTCCTGCAGTGCTGATGGAGATGCCCAGGGATGTGCAGCCACCTTGGGACACTGTCCCAAAGATGGGATCAGAGCAAGGTCCTGTGGGGATGGGGACAGCCTGGGGAGAGCTGCCCATGGCAGAGTCCCTGCTGTGCTGTGGAAGGGGGGACTGGGGGACTCAGGGCAGGGCAGGCTGTGGCAGCACAGCCATGCAGCAGGGCTGTCCCAGGAGTGTCACAGAGGGTGGCAGTGGCACAGCCCCGGGGAGGGAGGGGACGTGCCCTCCTGGAGCTGTGTCCAAGTCCCACAGCCACACCAGGGGCTCCAGAGCTGCATCTCCTCAGCAGAGCCCTGACTGTGTGTGCCACTGCTGGGCTGGAGCCCCATGAGGCCAGGAATTCCCAAATCATTTTTGCTGACTTTCACAACTGGAGGCGAATGCTGGAGCTGCAGTGAGTGGTCACAGCATTGCCAGGGCTGAGTGGGATCTGCTGCTCCAGCCCTGGCCCCTCGGGAAAGCTCCTGGGAAGCTGCTGTTGTGGGGTAGAGCTGGTGATTCCCTGTCTGCAAGGGTGTATGGAAAAGCCACGAGGTCTCCTGGTGCTGAAGGCAGCTCCAGTGGCCCTGGGGATGTGTCCCCTGTGTCCCCAGAGTCGGTGCTGGAGCCCTGCACAGGCACTGGCATGGAGCAGCTCCCAGTGGGACCTGCAGCAGCCCCTCCTAGGGGTGTTCACTGCAGGACAGTCAGGAAGGGATTTCCTGCCCTAGGGGCACATTGGGGCCAGCCCCAGGTCAATCCCACGTGGTTGGGATGTCCCCTCCTCACCTGCAGGCCCGGGTTCATGCTGTGGGTGCTTGGTGGCAGTGCCAGGGAGGGAGAGCAGGGCAGGGCTGGAAGGAGCGGCTTGTACATAGATTGTCTTCCATAATTCCCATGAGACGTTGATGGCCGTGTATTAAAATTAACCCCAGTGTAAATGAATGAAATACTAACAGTCATGATTAGAATGATTGCTTCTTTCTTTTCTGTTGGGTTTGTTTTTTAAAAGATGGAATGATAAATGTGAACTTGGGGTGTGGGGAGACATTGGGTTGAGGTTTCTATTTTTTTTGACATTTAATTCTGTAATAGAAATTTGTTACTTCATTCCTGTGCATAACTTATTTAATGTCCTGTATAAAGGAACCCAAACTGTTACAGATGTATTTAGTTTGTTCTACTCAAAAGTAGTCAATAAAAAGACTATATTCCTCCTCCAGCTCCCCCTTCTCTCTGGGAAGGGGCAGAGGTTTTCAGCAGTGCTCAGGCAGCTCTTGGAGGTTTTGGGGAACGCTACCACAATTTGGCCTTGCCCAGGGAACTTTTAGGGACAAAATTTGCCTCCCCTGTGGTGGTGATTCTGTGGGCAAAGCCTGGGAGAAAGTGCAGGCAGGGCTGCAGTTCAGCCCTATCCTCAGTGATTAGAGTTTACAGTTCAGTGTGGTGTTCTCTGAGCTTTTTTTAAACTTTCCTTATGTGAGCACAGAGAGCCTGCAGGGTGCTGTCACAGCTGGCTGCACTGCCAGCCCTGTGCCCCCTGTGCCTTCATCTGAGGATTTTGGTCTCCAGGCTCCTGCAAACATTAATCCAGTGATGAAGAAACTCAAAACTGAGGGGTAAACTCTGGATGGGGCTGGGGAGGCAGCTCAGGAATCCCAAAGCAGTGCCTGCTGCAGCTCTGCCCCTCTGTAACCCACCCTGGCTGTGCCCTGGCACAGCTCACCCCTGCCTGATGGTGCTGCTGTGGCTCCTGCACATCCCTGCATCCCTTCTCTGTCACTGCCAGGGGCAGGAATGTGGCAGCTGCCCTCAGCCTCTGCTGCTGCCCCTGATCACAGCAAATCCTGGCTTTGGCCAGGGAAAGCAGCAGCTGTGGAAAATCAGTAAACAACAGGGTGCTTGGAGGATGGGTCCCCATGGGAACAGGGCCAGGCTCTGCCACCCCACCCTGCAAGGGGCATTTGGGTTTGGG
The DNA here is from genome assembly GCA_013401135.1 of Cettia cetti. Lineage (NCBI taxonomy): Eukaryota > Metazoa > Chordata > Aves > Passeriformes > Sylviidae > Cettia > Cettia cetti. The sequence continues at coordinate 857 of VZUI01095486.1, read as the reverse complement.
TCCTGAGCCTGCCCTGGGCTCTGACAGTGCCCAGCTGGGCTGGCAGCAGCAGCTGCTGTTCCTCAGCCAGGAGCTGCCCTGACCCCATCCCTGCAGGTTGCTCCTGGCTTCAGCCAGGTCCCCCCAAACCCAGGCAGCTTCTGCTGGAGCAAAACAAGCACCCTAAAACCCAGTGACCCCTCCTGTGCTGTCACCCCCTGGGGCAGAGGTGACACCGTGTCAGAGCACCCAGCACCGTGTGTGTGAGGATCCCCAGGATGGAGCTGCCCCTTCAGGCACAGCTTTTACTGACTGCACCCAGGGACTGGGGGAGAAACACTCAATGTCTCTGGGGGAGCAGCACCCAAGGGAGTGGGAGAAGAGGCTGGGGGTGGTAGCAGGTCCCAGGTGAGTGAGGATTGGGGGGCAGGCAGTTGGTATTGAGGACAGGCAGGGGCACAGGGATGATGTTTGCTGTGCCAGCAGGGGGGCTGGTGCCCCTCCTGCCCCCTGTGCCCTCCCACTCCCACCACACTGGCTGTGCCAATGCATTTTTTCCTGGTTCAGCAAAGGATCTGCTGCTGCAGCACCACCAAGGACACCCCCAGTGCCACCCCTGGGGCAGGTGGGATCTGCTCCAGCCTTCCCCCCTCCTTTAGTGCCCCCCACCACAGACCCCTCCCCATTAACTCAGCTCCAGCCTCTGGCACCACTGCCCAGTGCCAACGCTGTTTTTGGGAACTGAGGAAGCAGCAGAGCCTGGAGCCCCTCTGGCCTTCCCTGGCAGTGGGATGTGCCAGGGCCTGGAGCCCCTCTGGCCTTCCCTGGCAGTGGGATGTGCCAGGGCCTGGAGCCCCTCTGGCCTTCCCTGGCAGTGG
>VZUI01095478.1:0-78167 GCA_013401135.1 Cettia cetti | reverse complement strand
CCTGGTTCACGCTCAGAATCAGTCTTAAAGGTACAGAACTCAATATACAGCACAAACAGAATGGACAATTGGGGATATAAGCATCATAACGTCAACCTAAGACAGACACTGTCTCAGATTTGCTCATGGCTGATTGTGAGCAGATAACGTAAAAAGATCCCAAACCCCTTGGAAAGGTCCACAGTTATGTATTCCTAGGGTCATATGTGCAGGTCTTCCTTGATCTCACTTACTGGAGCTATTTGATTTTGAATAAAATATTTAAAATATTCATTAGCTCAGAGAGTCCCTGGAATGGTGCTTCATCCTGGCAGGTACTCACTTGAAAGGTGGAATATCTGTGTGCAATGAATTTTTAATAATTTTATGTGCGGTTGAAGACACACAGTAAGAGAGTTTGAGAAGCCATGATCATTTTGCCCTAGAGTGCCAGCAGTCATGTCATTGTGATAGCTTTTCCCAGGCAGGTGGCAACAATACTGACCCTTGTCCTGGCTGCTGTGCATGATCTGCTGGCTAATTAAATAAAACAGGCTGACAAATTTCTTCCCTTGTTATCCTGAGAGAATCAGCAGAAAGTATCGTACATATGGTGGATTAGAATCAACCATTTCAGCTATTTTTTTCTATTTTTTATTAAACTCTTTCATTTGCAAGAGAAAAAAAAAAAGTACTGAAGCATGGAAAAAGATTGACAGATGAGCCTAAGCCTCCCCTGTGAATTAATGAAACTGTATTCAGAATATTTTTCACTTGACCCATTAGTTTTTACCAAAAGAGTAGAACACACATCCATTATTAGAGTGAAAAAGCCCTATATTTTATATTTCAGTGCTTGTTTTCAGATCTTGACAGAAAATACCTGAAGGTCACGGATGTGTGACTAAAAGTGAAAAAAAAATTCTAAATTGGAATGTATTTCTGAGTTTTATAGGACCATTTTGTTTCTTTTTTATGATCTTTTATCCTTCATATCCTCTGGCTGAAAACAATTATATCTGATACAATTTTTCATTCCTTTCTTGTGGCTTGTTTTATCCATTTTCTTGCAAGTTTAACCATCTTGTTCTTATTTGCCTTTTCCCAGTCTTATATTATCTGCAGCACATAATTTGTCCTCTTTCCTTAATTCTTCAGCTGCCTTCATCCAGATCCTATGATCTGGATGCTGTATTCTAAATAAGGTGACACAACTGCTTTTGAACAGCCTATAATTTCGTCATGGGTTATTGTCATTTCTGTGTACATTCAACTACTTTATCTTTTCTGACAAATGCATATTGAGCCAAGATTTTTACTGAAAAGACTGTAAGGGTGCTTCTTTGTGGGTTTAAGAAGGTAATTTAGGTTCATCTGTTGTTTCCATTTAGTATTGTTTGACATATGTGAATATATCTGTGTAGTTCTGTACAAGAAAAAATATTTACAAAATCCAGCATCTGAGGGGATAGAAATGCTATTGTGTAAGGCCCTAATTATGCTTGAAAATATTTTTTGACTAATTTACAAACCAATAAGCCTGTGATGACTGTTGAGAAAATAGCATAAATAAGGAGGAAGAGGTAGTTTAAATCTCAGTGTACTTGTCTGTTTATAAGTACCAAGACATTTGCATAAGATTGCATAAGATTGTTTCTATATTCTATATTCTGTCCCCCTTTCTGCTTGGCACTTTGTATTTGCCAAGTTACTTGTCCGAGGAGATTGCAAAGTGGCAAGGTAGAAACAGTAGTTTATAAAGCATTTTTACTAAAAGCGTGGTTCAAGGAGAATTCAGTCCTGAAGTGAGTTTCAAGAGGCTATAATAATGCACCTAAAAGTAATGTGGCAGCCAAGGAGTAGCAGGATTTCTGAAACGTAGCCCATAAAGTAATATTCAGATGAAACTGGACAAAAGCTATTTAAGCCTGACTATTGATGTACTTTCTAATGGTGGCATCTGTCAGAGTGATACAGTCTCTAGAGGGAAGCAGTAGAAACTCCAGCAGTGAATAATTTAAAAATTAGTCTGCTAAACCACTTGAAAATGTTGTAAATTGAAGAGGTCTGTGTTGGCAGAGGTCAGCTGAAAAAAACCAAACCCTGTTCTTCCCAGTTTTCAGTACTGTGAGTCTGGGACAGCTACAGCACTCTTGCCTTTCACTTGTCCAATATATCTAACCAAACTAGCTCATTTTGTAACACTTGGGAGAAGGAGCAATGTACTGTATTAAATACTTCCACTTATGAGCTGCGTATATGTCATGAAATTTATGGCAGATCCTTTCTTTGCAGTAGAGGCATTTCTTCTAACAGTATTTTCCACCAAAACAAATAATTCAATCACATCCAGGTGCCAAAATAAAATATGAAAAAGTACAGTTTCTCAAAAATGGTCAAAACCAATGGTACAAGGTGATATACTTCAATGTCTGTAAACTGTATTTCTCCAAAATTGGGTTTGGAATGCCCTTGTGGAATGTATTGTGGAAACTAATCTCAACTTCATTTTCTAGCAACAGCATGTAAGCTACAAGACAAAAAAAATCCTCAAATTAATTTTCACACTGTGTTAAATTTTCTATTCTTTGTACTGGAGCAGTACTTTCATTTTATTCAAATTGGATTATTCTTCAAATAAAATGGAATTTGAAATTATAGTCAATGGTTTAGGGATTTTGTAAAGAGCTAATCATCTTTAATTACTGTAGAAAGAAGTAGAACTATGGATGTAGTGTTTGTGTTCTTGCCAATGAAACATTATCAAAACACTCAACCATAACTATGATCCATTCTGACACCAACTTAAATATAATTTCTTGCCATCTGTACCATGAAAAGATGGTGGTAGGTTTTTAACCATGGGTTCACCTGTAGCACAAACAATGAAAGGTAAATTACAACAATCTTCAGCTTTGCTTGAGGATGGAACCATTGCAAACATTGATTCTGTTATTTCTTTTATTTTTTCCTGCTGCAGCTATATACAGCTGAAGATGTAACTACTGTGAAGGATTAACCCTAAGAATCTCCAACCCTGCATACAGGTTGAAGAAATTTCTCTTCATCAAATTCAGCTAGGACTTTTTTTCCAAGGTCCACAGAGAGAGATGGGATCCTGCCTCTGCAATGAGTATTTGTTCTCCAGGATACCAGTTCCCAAAGATCTCATTGGTGTTGGACAAACTACAGACACTGGACTAATCTCTTCTTTAAGAGCTTTTGCAGCCTACTTAAAAGTTCATGTGCAGGTATAATGAAAAAGTGGACATGATCAAAAGGAAGTGATGGGGAAACTACAACACCATGGCTTATCTTGCCTGTGCAGAACTGGATAAGTCTGATGTACTTTAACTTGTTAAGTAGGTTTAATGAATGACGCCAAGCCTGCTGCCTCTGTGCTTTAGCTCCTCACATCTTTACATGCTGCCCTTAAGCTTGCCTTTACCTCTATCATTTCCTTTGACTTAAATAGCTTACTTTTACATTTTTCTCATGAGACAAATCTTTTGGCATATCTCCAGACCACCGGATGCTGCAGAGAAGGCAAATGGCAGAGCTGCAGAGAGGATAGTAGTCTTTTCTTTTTATGGGGCTGATGAGGGTCAACTATTCCCCCACAGAGGCTGAAAAAATGATGTCTGAAGCTTGACCATTGCCCAGGCTATACACTAGTTCACAAAATCTGAGATCTCAGCTCAAAGCCAGCCAAGCTCCAATGTCAAAGCAGAGGGAAGAGGCAAAAAGCTTTTTTATTCTTGAGATTCATTGGTGAGGTCTGAACCAAATACTGATGCTGGTGCTGTGCTTAAAAGCTGGAGCTAGAGTAGTATGTCTTGCTTAGAAAAGAGCCCAGTGGCTGGGTGTCACAGTCAAGTGTTCTAAGACAGCTTAAGGAATCACTGGCAAAGGCAAACTGATTTAACATAAAAGCAACAGTGTCACAGAGTTCCTTGGCAATGTTCACTCTACTACTTACTGGATGGATAAAGCATATAAAGGAAAAACAACAAATAAAAAGCTGGAGTCAATCAATGGAGACTGAAATAAGCTAAAAAATATCTGTGTGGAGGCAAGGAGGCCGGGGGAGTGTGTTGGGGGGTGAAGGGGAGGACGGTGATGGTGGTGGATGAGTGATTGAATATGTATGTGAGACAAAAGGATAGAAAGGATAAGGATAAGAAGGAATACAAACCTAAAGGTCCAACAGCTCTTAATTTGACAACATTTAAACTTAACAGTGCTTAAATTCAACAGCACCTTGAACTTCAAAGCCTTTAACTTAACAGCTTACGACTTTGGCTAAACAATTTAGCAAAGGATTCATACAGGATTTATATACCATTACAGTGTCTTACTTACAGGCCTAGCTTACAAATCTCAAGTACAGCATTTCTCCCACATTTGCTCTATCATATGCACACTTGTATGTTCCTAGACATAAAGAGTCCGTACAAGGTACCTGTGAAAAATTACCCTCTAAGGTAGTGAAATGTTCATTTGTGAAGCCTTTTGGCTTGGAAACATCTTCTTAGTGTGTTGCAGTCCTGTTCTCTGTGACCCTGAGTCCGGTCCAGCTGGGAGAGTGTGGTGAAAATAAAGGATTGGGTACGATGGAGTTGCCTGAAAAATGAAGAACTTTATTAGTGAAAATAACAAACAGAGATTGCATGATCTGAGGAACAACATCCAAAGACAAAGGTGCATGGCGAGCTTAACAATATATGGGGGTATCTGAGGGCAGGGGTCCAATCCAGAACATGGAACAGGAACATGCACTTATATGTAATGGGTCCTGAACCAACTGAGAACTAGAATTAGAAACATGGCCTGCAATGGAATGATTCTATTAGCAGGCCAACTCCCACGGTTGCACTCTTCTCACCATAACCTAACCAGATACCTCCTTTTCAGTATCCCACATCCCATGGTCTCAGGTTGAAGTCTTCTGCATAAGCTACCAGGTCTAAACCCCTGCTCGTCCCAGCCCGTTTGGCTGCCACATTAGTGGGTCAAGGATTGAGCATCAAGGAATGGGGGTACCAGCCCAGGATCTGATGTTGTTCAGCCATACTCTGAGTACAGCAAGCCTCAGAGTTTGCTGGCTTTGAGAGGCCTCACTCTGAGGGACGGTGCTAGTCATAGCCCACTGTGGTCTAGGAGACTCAAAGGGTCTCATTTTTGACCACTGTTTATAGGGCTGCAAGTCAGTAAGCCTTTGTCATAACAATGTTCCCTCCTGGACGCACTTTGTGTTGGAAACTTTCTTTAAAAATGTGAGAACAAAAATCTTATGACATTCAGTTAAAAAAAAAAAAAAAGTTTCCAAGGCTGTTCATTTAAAAAATAAAAGCAGAAGCTCATTAGACAGCATAAGTTCCTGGGACCAGACTGTGTTTTTAACAAGCTCAAGAGCCCAGGTGTTGTTGGCTAACTCTGAGGCCTGACAAGCAATTCTCAGATCATGGTGCAGCCTGGAGGTGGAGGAGGATGCACCACCACACTGGCCTGCATGAAGAGACCTTACTCTGCTTTTAGTTACATTTTCTGTTTATACTCTTGAGCTATTACCCACATCCTTCAAGTTCTTGCTGTTTGCTGGGCTGGAATCACTGCAGCATGGCATCTTTGTGTGCAATCAATACACAAATGTAGTTTATGTTTTCTTGTTTCCTACAGCATGTGTTCCCCAAAACAGGGGAAGACTGGTGTGCCACATTGCTTAATTAAAAAAGATATATGATGATCAAGACTTAGTGGGCCTTTTGGTATAGTTTTCAAAGGTGTCTCCACTTAAAACAACTCCTGGGGAATCAAGGACTACTTGTAGTAAGGTCTCTGGTATTATTTGTTCCTTGAAGGAAGAAATGGGGAAGAAAAACTTACAGACAGAAAAAGAAAAATATTTGGGGCAAAATATGTTTTAGAAAATATGTTTTGGAAAGGCAGTTTTGCAGAAACTGGAAACTGAGTATGTTGAGTACGTACTTCATTCAGAGAGACGCAAGATTCCTCTAACAAATCTTCCCTTTGCCACAATAGAAAAGAAGGGGACCCTGGATCATTTTGAAATATTTCTGCAGAAAAGCACATTAGACCTAATGACTGCACACTGGGTGATGGAAGACACTTCACTTATCTGGGAAAAATGCTTTTTAATGACTTCATTTTTTCATTTTTAAAAAACAGTAAAGGTGTCATCATGTTATAATCTCCTAGAGATGCTCCCAGGTGAGCTGTTGAATGGTAATTTCAGTACACCTAGGGCTTCATACTCTAATATAACCCGTTGTGCCTTACAGTCTAATCACTCTGTGGCATTTAGAAATCATTCATTGTGGCTGGCAAAAATATCTTGCAATAACACCATTACTGCAACTTACATTTTTTTATAGCAATTTTTACTTCTTAGACAAACACACTGAAGTGGTCTACAAAACATTTTAAGTACATAACAGGCATTGAATCACTGAGCATTATGAATCCCTTATGACCTAGAAGCATTCCTTATATAATAAAAGTATATCACTTTTTCATAAGAAGTTATCATAGTTATAAAACATGCATATATTTTTAATTTAGATAAAACTTCCTTTTCCAAGAGATCATACTGAGTCACGGATTCAGATATCAAAGTCTAAAATACAAGGGAATTCCTTATATCCATTTGGAGACTGGCAGTCTGATAGCAATCAAAGGTTTTAAAAAATCCATACACAAGCTGTGGTACAGAGGGCTTCTAGCAGACTGCTAAGCTTAACTGGGGCTTACTAAACTCAGGAGTGTAAAACATGCACAATTCAGCATTTAATATTCTTGTTGCTCAAGGAACAGGTTGTCAGCCACATTTGGGAAGAATTCAGCTATTGATATGTCACAGTGGAATCTCAAAATGTCCCTTACTGGTGTGAAATATTCAATTTGCTAAGATTTTTTGTGTCATTTGTAAAGCTTTACATGTTCTGGGTACCTCAACCAAAGAGTTTACTATTGTTCACATTTCTCTGCAGCAACTGCGTTAGATTTATTCACTGTCAGATGGCCCCTTCTAAACTGGCTGCCTTCTCCATGGATTCTTGGATTTCATTTCCCCACATGGCTGAGAAGGCACCCAGGGCTTGGTGACAGACAACAGGCTTGCTCCAGGGCTTTGAGGTGCTGCAAACTGTCCTCAATTAAACCAAAAAATATCACAGAATCAGTGAGTACAAGCTTCAGAGATACAAAATATGCCTTAAAAGTTGCCACCTTTATCAATGCAATATTGCCTTGATAGCTTCTGAATCAAGTCAGTACTTAAATTTTGCTCAGGGTATATTTTACACCTATGGGAAAAAAACTGAAGTAACCTTCAAAATCAAAGCTTTCCATGTGTACTCTGAGCAAGATAGAGAAAACCAGTGATCTGACAACCAAATGGAATTATATCATGGTAAATATGAAGAGGCTGCAATAAGGACAGTGAGACAGATAAATATTACTGATCAGCTCACTCAAGGCAGTGGACTATGCATTGCAATTTATATGTGATAGCACATACCTGGAGCGGCCTGAAGTCAAACGATTTTAAAATAAACACTGCTGGCTATTCACCTACAGCAAAGTAAAATCTGTCCCAGACTTTGGGCTGATGTCATCCTTGCAGTCCTCAGATAGTTTTTCCACTCTTGTGCCATTGTTTCCCTTTTAAGTATTTTTCTTTATTGAAAGAAAATGAGAGATTTGTAAGCAGCAGAGGAAAGAAGGCAAGAATGTTTGCCCTCATGTGGCTCAGCCAGAAGCCATGGGCTTTTAGTAGTAATGAGTGATCTAACTTTGGGTTTGTTTTGTATCTTGAATGCTCAGTTGGACCCTCTGTACTTTGCAGGGGAGGTTGGAGGCAGGCCAGGAAGGCAGTATTTGCTTAATGCTGATTTCAATTTCATGTCACCTAATTGTGATTAAAATTGAACAGTTATTTCACATTACTCTATAAAAACCAACATCCTTCATTATTATGGATATTAACATCAATTTTTTTAGACTTTTTGATAAATATTTATCAAAAGCTATCATGTATTTGGAGTGTGTTTTCTTCTTTTAGAGTGTGTCCAGAAGCTTCAGTTCTGAGCACAAGATTTCTGCCAACAGCACGGAAGTCTACATGACTCCTCAAAAATATTTGGTCTAGTTGCTGCCATTGTCTCATCACCCCTATAAGCAGAAAGCTCAGTTACAGAGGGATTATGATCAAGTTGTGCCCAAAACACAGATGTAGGCCAGGGGTTTGCAACAAAAATGTACCTAAAAGTCATGTCACTGGACACCAATTTTTCAGTGCTTTAGAAGCTTTGAAATAACAGGTGTTAGTTAATTAGTTGTTGAGTATTTTGATTATTTTTAAATGTTTTAGCAATCACCAAGAGCAAGTTCAATGCAAGAATGAGAAAGAAGAAAGAGAGGATTAACTCTTTAATCATAATTTCATTAATGCTGTACTTTTAAAGAACAAAAGGGAAAACAAAAAATATAAACTAGACTTTCATATAAATTAAGATATAGACGTGTGTTATGTTTCACAATAGAGTAACTTCGGCTAATTCCTACAAAGCCATTTTGGTGAAAGGTTTTGTGAATACTTTTGCAGCTAGTGAAACCAGATGACTTTTCAAAGGAGAAAAGTCCTAGGTGAAGCCTATTGCAGAACTGCTGCAATACATTTTCTGAAAGCCTTCTGGGCGTTGTCCAGAAGAAACAGAAGAACTAGGCTGGATCCAAAGCTGTGCAGTTACCCGAGGGACCATTTAGGCACCTGTGAGCCAGAAAACCCCTTTCATGCCCAATAGATATTTAAATAGCTAAGTTGTCTCAGTTTTGGGTTGTTGGTGGGTTGCTTCGTTTACTGGAAGGCTGCTACTCTGTATATAAACATGCATTAAAGATGTTTCAGCCTTTTGTATTCCTGTATACATTTTAATCTTTCCTTCCAAAGTATCCAAACTGAAAGTTAAGCACCAAGAGTGGGTACTGCACCAGGATCTGTACTGCATATAGCAATACTGGATGTTTTCTTACAGGCTGGTAAAAAAGGGAGAGAGACAAGCCACTCATAAGCTGTTTCTCTCCACATCTCCCACCTTCCAGAAGAAAACTGTGAGTAGGAAGGTTACAGGTATTTTGCATGCAGAGAATACCTGTAAAAGCTGTATCACTTTCCATCAGCTGTCTTGGAATCATTGCATCAAAAAGAGGAACTGTGGCCTCCTACTCTATACAGGACCCTGATGATTTGCTTAAACACAAAACAAATAACGTTGGGCCTGACCCATTCTGGGGGGTGATCATAATCACAGTGGAAATTCACATACTATCAATGAAATCTAAATGGAGCTCTATACAACAAATATTTACTCATGTAAACCCATGGGATTACTTGTGAGATTAAGCATCTGTTGTGTGCCTTAAATATGTCACACATCCAATCTGAATGTGGGTGTGAATATATAATGATGCAAAAATGTAAACACACAAATAAGCCATCTTCTGTGTAGCTGTCATTGACGGACAGAATCACCTGCTTATCCAAAATGAATTCTTAATTAAAACAAGAGTCTTCTTAATACTAGCGGGTTTTTTTGGTTGTTTTTTTTTTTTTTGTTGTTTTGTTTTGTTTTGTTTTTTGTTTTTTGTTGTTTTGTTTTTTGTTTTTTTTTTTTTTTTTCTGGATGGCTGGAAAATAATTAGAACTCTAATTAAGCAATTTCACCTGATATAGTTATTTGAACATTAACTCATCAGCAGTGCAGGGAGGGATTTTGTGTACTCAGGGAAACCTGCTCATTTTCCTTTGAATCCCTTGAGTTTTGTGCCTATCAATTTTATGTGGCATCCACAGGCTTTTGACCAGGGATTGCACAGATTTTGTTCTGCTTTATTTTTCTGGTGTACATTAGTATAAGAACTCAATGGTTTTCATTTTCTTATGGATGTTTAGAATTTTGGGCTTTTTTTTTTTTGTCATTTTATATGTGACAAAGGCACAAAGTATCTATGATAGCAAGGGACAGGATCTGATGAGTCAGATAAGCTTTGACCAGGTCTTCAGTCCAATTTACACTTTTCTTGGTACTGCCACTGCACTTGAGCTTTTATGAACCAGGCCATTTCACTGTATTGTATAATTGTGTGTATTTTCCACATTAGCTGCACAATAAAGGCCTCATACAAATCTGCCTTCTAGCCATATTTGTTTCTTAGGATGTTGCTCAGGACAAACATCCAACATTACTCTGGCAGGTGAAGTTATACCCAGCTGGCTGTGCACTAGTGAGATAAACCACAGACCTGCACCACAGTGTCCTTTTAACTTTAAACTGTACACATGAAAAATGCTCTGCCTCCTGCTATAAAAAGAAAAATGAATACCTGGGCGCTTGGGATTTTTTCTATTTAAATGCAGATTACAGCTTTCCCTACAATCATTTGGAACCATTAATCCTTTTAGGAGATTTCTCTTCCTAGGGCAAAGGTAGATGGACAAGGTTGCTGTTTCAACATGGTTTTTTTTTGTTCTGTGAAAACCTTTTAAGTTTTAGAAACTGGTGAATCTGGCACAGTTTTATTGAAAGAAAAAGAAGAAAAGCACCTTTATACTGTTACCTCTAGCAGGGGAAAAGATGCATTATTTCCAGGGTGTTCTTCTGCACTGAATAAGATTTGGAACCTCTATAAACTTAGCCTGGGAAACACTCAGGCTTCTCTTGTGACTCATAGTTGCCATAAGATCAGTAATTACTGAGTAGTTGACAGGTAAAGAGAGATTTAAGCAAATTCCCCATTGACTGTTCACAGGTTTAAGGCTACCTGCAGGCTGCTGTAAGTCAGTCATCCTAACAGATTAATTTGGGTTAAGTGGAGTTGCGCCTGTTTCCAGTTATGCTCAAAGGATTAATGAAAGCAACATTTAAGCCTCCTCCTGTCTGTTGATATCTATTTGGAGCCAGTTTAAATAGAAGCAGGTCTTTCTGATAGTCCCCAATGAGTTTTGAACTCAAGCAGTGGGATATGAAGCAAAATACTTTTTTTGCTGCCATACCCTTGTGTTAATTAACTAAATTATGATACATCTGACAGTCAACTTAGTTTCGGGTTTTCTCTAATCCAAAAGATTCATTTTACAGTCTAGTAATTTAACACCAAAGTAACTGCTTCTGAACTCTTTTTTTTTTTTTTTTCAATGATCCAGTTCATGAAAATTTATGATGTAGCTTCAGGATAACAAGTTTCTGACAGAATCCTGTTCTATTACTGGATAGAAATGTCTCTCCTCAGGAATTTTTTTTTTTTTTTTTTTTTTTTTTGAGGAGTGGGGGCTCTGCACTTTTTATATTAAACCAAATATACAGGGTGTCCAAAGCAGGCTGAAAGCCAGCCCATCCCAAGGAGCCTGGGAAGCTCACTGAAATTCACATGATCTTTCTCCGAAGGATCTTCACTTCCTTCAGATAAAGCTGATGATTTTTATGTTCTGTGCAAAGGAAAGAGTTTGACTTGAGGTATTCTGATGAGGCAAGTGAAGCAATGGGATAGCTCAACAGAGGTACTAAACTCTACCTTGAGGGCATTTTAAACTCATGTGCTTTGTCTTTCCTTCAGGTTTGTGTGCTGCACTGTTGAGCATAACAGATGTAAGAATTCTCTTCTGCAATTTAACCAGTAGTAAATGCAACTGGGAAAGTATGTAGTGAGAGGAAGAATATAAAATATCAATGGCTCTTAATGATTCCTTTGCCCCTTTTTCCCACCATATAAAATTAAACAAATATATTCAGTTGAGTCAGGAAACTGAAACACTGGAATCAAAAAGTGCTGCTTCACTGTGAGCAGATTAGAAAGCAGGGACAACTTTTGAAAGACTTTATTTAAAAAGACCAGAAAATTATATGTGCTGTGGATCCTTTACGTCAGTTTACACAGGAAAGACAATTATCACTGAAGAGGTTCCTGCTCTTTCAATCCCGTGAGGGCTGGCACATGACCTTAGCTGTGGCCAGCTTGGACCACAGTATTTATCCAATCTGACCTTTTGCATAAACCAAGTTGGAATGTACTTTCATTTCTGAGATTTCTTGGACAAGTTCTTTCTTTCCAACTGGAAATGTTATCTGGTTTTGAATGGCATTTCTGACAATCTGGTTTTCACCACGGATCAGAAAACTTAGATGTTGCTGCTGCACACCTACAGCTCTGGGGCTTGAACCCAGTGTGCCCACAAGGGTGACCAGCAGCTCACTCAGAAGACAACAATGTGCACAATCTTTTAGAGGATAAGCAGTTGTGACTTATGGTGAATGTTATACTGAAGAGACCTTCTGACGTATGGTATTTGTGTTTTACCACTAATTATTATCAACCTAGATGATCTTTAATGCTCCTTCCAACACAAAGCATTCTGTGATTCTATAATTTTAGATGTTTGAGTGGTTACATCAATGGTGGGATAATAACAACCAAAACATGTTGTTAATGAACCTTTTTGCCTACATTTTCCCCTACTTCAAAGAAATACAAAATGTAGCTGGGTACCAGTAATATTATGATATTCTTTCCAGCTGCATAATGATATGGAAAGCTGTTGATACTAGTTCTAGTTAACAGCTGTTGAAATGTAACCCTTAGCAACATAAAGAAGAACATAAAAATGGTTTTCCTAAATGAAAGACCTGACAAGTGAGTGGAGCACTTGATAAATAACAAGCACCAAACTCTTTCCTTTTATGAGATGGAGGTTTCTCATTTCCTGCTTCTTGTGATTTCTTACAATAATACTTGGTGCTTATCCTATGTTTTTGTTCTCTAAAGCACTGTATAAACATTAACTAATTAATCCTCCAAACACCCCATGAATTAGGTGAGAAAGCAATGTTTCTATACGAATTCTGCACTGTAGGGTAAATATTAGAACAGACTCGAAAAGGAGCCCTTTGCTCATTTATATGTGTTAACCTCTGTGTTACATATGTCCAAAAAACAGGGTTTCTTTTAGGGGCACACAGTACAGCAGTAACATTTTTCAGCATTTATTTGACTTTTCATTAAATGACTGAAAATTAAGTATATATTTCTCTTCTGAAGCTTGAATTGATCTCTCAGTGTTTTATGCCTCACTTATCTCTGAGGTAAAACTTAGCACATGAAGGCAATATGTTTAATAAGATTTTGGACAGGGTCTTGTATTTCCTGTTTCTAAGATTTAATCCCTGCTTTCCCATCCTCAACTTTCCTGTGATATTTGTGTTTGTGCTAGTCTTGCTCATTTTTCTTCTGTCTCAAAACACAGGTTGTGTTATAAAATTAGACCCTAAGCACTGTGATGCTTGGAATTGCATTGAGTCTCTGGTAGCTCATTTGTTCTGACATTTTAATGTCTTGGGATCTACCTGTCTATCTGCAGCCTATCTATCTGTGTGCAACACCAGTAGAAAATTTTTAGCCCACTTTTCTTTTATCTTTCATTTGCTGGTTAAAGTGCAGTTGTCCCTTCCTGCTCAGAATATGTCCAGGGGGGACAACAACCTTACAAGGCTGTGAGCAAACTGTTGGGTAGCTGCCACTGCCTGCAGCCACACTGCTTGACAGAAATTCATATTTCATCCTTTGCTTGAAGCCATCCCTGCTTCAAGTACCCCATATTATTCTAACTCTTGTTTCCCTGTTTGAATTTTCCTTATATTTTTTCACACACTTCTTTCCTGAATTCCTGATGTCAAAGATCTCCTTGTTCCCTGTGATATGTTAGATAAGTGTCAGAAGACAACAATGGGAGTGTAACTGAAGCTGCTGTGTACCCTATCCATGAAAAATTATATATAATTGGGATTTCATCCCATAACCTTTTTACTCCTTAATTTACTCATCCATCACATCAGGGTTTCTGAGACTAATGAAAATTATGGAACTTTATTTTCAATGAAATTGCTAAATAAATGTTACTGAAGTCTACTTAAATGAATACTCACAAAAATTTAATGTTCACTGTAACACTGCTGTTGCATCAGGTACTGCACCTAACATTAAATTACTTTTGACATGCACAGTCACTCTGTCATCTGGAATAAACTATTAGAGAGAAAACGGAATAATAATGATGCAAGAAAATGTTTTTTTGAATGCTCACTATATGTAGGCTTATTTTGGGTCAGGTTTTTTTCTTCATTACCAACACACACTCTCCTGGGCCTCTGTTTCAGCATATATAATGTGTCTTGATAGCTCCAGGCTATTCAGTAGAGGCCGGAGTAAAATATTATTTTGTTGTGGTTTGATTATTGGATTTTTTTTCTTATTTTTGCATTCTTAAGCCACCATTATGTACTGTGTTGTTGCAGACACTCTGTGAAACATGCTGCTCTTTGTTGTCTTTAATCAGAATACCTTTTAAAATTGAGAGATTCCCCTTGGCTTGATATAGTGCCTCTGATTTTGAGCTTCCAGCCTTCCTGTGTTAACAGACTAAATGTTTCCTCTCTTCTAAAATGTGGCTCCATCTACAGTTTATCCAACAACTTCTCTTTTTATCAGATTTAATTGCATTCTTATCATGGACAATATGCCTGCAGCTATTAATGTTCTCCTGAGCTTGTTTTTGACTTTTAAGCTGTAGATGTTTAATTAAAAGCATAAGATTCTGTTCTTAGGATAATTTGCCACTGTCCTGTGTTAGTACTGGCAAGCTTTTTTTTTGTTGTTGTTGTGTTTCAGAGAGACACATTCACTTAAAGGAACAGACAGGGCAGTTTTAATACCAGTCTGCTCTGTTTTATTTGCTTCCTTCTTTTGCATGTCAGCAGGTTTATGTTTTTTAAAATTATCATTATTTTTATTTTAATGTTAAAAAAAGAATGCACTGCTTGAAGGACACTTGTTTTCTACAGGATTACCATTTTTCTGTCCCAGTTCCTCAGGACCTGGGACAGTTTAAAGTGACCTTATCTAGTTTTCCACACGCTTCCCTTCTCCATAGCTGCCTTAAATCATCATTTGTACTACAAAGAATGATCAAGGCATTGGAATAACTTCAATGCAGGAAAATATTATTTACAAAGATATAGCTAGAAATTTTATCAAATATAGGAGAAATTATTAGATATTATCTTGTACTGTCTAGAACACAAATTTCAGAATAGCTAAAAATCCTGTGGCAACACAATGATTTATGTGCCAACACCCAGACTGGGAGAAAGGTTGCTTCACTTGCATCCATGTGGGCTGCCAACTCAACTTTTTGGAAGCACTGTCTATAGCTCTGTGAGGAGATCCTACATGCCATAGTTCTTGCCTGTGTGCCAGCAGCACTCAGAAACTAAGAAATAATATTCCTCCTTTTATTCTACTCCATGTTCCCTATTTTCTAAGGAAAATATTTCTTATTTTCCCTAAGCCAGTGCTCTGTCAGAGAAATATCACATTGCATACTATTTTGTTTATCTTGAACAGTCCAATTTTGTGATCCTTCTGCCATAGGTTCTTGGGCTTTTTTATTTCCTTTTAGAGATTCACCTCTGGTTGGAAGGTCAGAGTCTGCCCAGAAACTTTTAACTTGCATTATACAGTGCAAGGCAGATGGTGAAATCTTGTCCTTTATGTAGTCTTATTCTTAGTTATTTTACTGTAAAGTCAATTAGCAACTGGGCTTTTAGAAGTTGTAAGATGGACTTTTCAGCTTCAGATCAGTAATAAGGTCCTCTGTTTTTCCACTCTGCCTTAGCCTCATCTGATAAAAATCAGATGCATGTGAAATATATTTATGAAATGGGGACTAATACTACCAAAGTTTCTTTTAAGCCATTAAGTAAATTAGAATCTGTGGAACCAGAAAGCAATCATAAATATTGGATGTTTTACATTTACCACTCCTTATTACATGCAAAGGAAAATGTCCTTTGAGTTTTCTTTTTTTTTTTTTTTTTTTTTTTTTTTTTTTTTTTTTTTTTTTTACATTTCTAAAGGGATTCAGCTACTTTGACAGAGCTTTCAGCACCTCCATCCTTTTATTCAGAGTATTTTAGTACATTTTCTTTTACTCTTTATCCATATGGGTAATCTCTCTGATCTATTGTTTGTCTCCAAGCTTTTTAATTTATTGTTTCAGTTTCTACTGCCTTTGAATTATGAAACAAAAGCTACTTAAAAGTGCAATTTCCTTTCAGCATCAAGAACAGTCAAGAGACCAAATAGCTTCAACAGACTCCCAAATTACAGCAGCTTAAAATCACCTTAGTCTCTTAGCTAGGGATTGCTAAATTGTCAGAGAAGTGGAAGTTTTGAAGACTGTGAGCTTTGGTTGAAATAGGGGAGAAGAGGGAACAAACCGAAAGACAGAGGGAAATAAGGTCTGTTTTGTCTCTTCTGTCATCCACAAATCCAAACCTCCACTTTAAGGACATGGCAGTTTTTCCTAATCTTCTGCTCTTTTTAAGTCAGTCCTTTTACAAATAAAAGCCTTTTATGCAAACTCACTTACTAACCCCTCTCACACCCATCTATATATTATATAATTCATGAAAGAAAGCATAAGGATTTATGAGAAACACATTATGCCAAAGAACCAAACACTCCAAAATAAAACAGATAAAATTGGATATAATATACAAATGTCAAGTTCCTCAAAAATATGGGATTTGCCATTAATGCAATGGAATTTTGCAAATATAAACAAGGAAGCTGTTCAAGTTCAGATAAAACTCCAAAACATTCAGAGAGGTATTAGTCACATCTGGAGAAAAAGTTTTGTTCTTTAAGAAAGAAATAATTGGGCTGCAGTATAAGATTTCTGTGAAAACTATCCACTTGGAAATGTGTGCCTTTCCCTGCTGTTAGTGCGAGTGCTGTGACAGGTTTGTCAGTCACTCAAGCTGCAGTGCTGCAAAAGCAGCGCAGCACTTCTATTTCAAGTGAGTCTGTCGAAGTACTTCTATAACAAACCAGCCTCCACTTCTCCTCCAGTACAAACAGCAATCTTCAGCATTTCAATCACATCAGACTCTTCAGTGGAGGGAGAAAATTTCAGGACTATTGTATGCAAAACACATAAAAACTTTTCCAGTTTCTTTTCTTTTACCAACCAACAAACATACCAAAAAACTGTGAGAAGACTTATTTAAAACATAATATTTTCTAAGAATTTAAGAAATCATAGCAACAAGGCAAAAACATCAGTTCTAATGGATGGTTGGAAAATTTTCAAGGGCAATTAAAGAAATTCTGGGCTGCAGAACTCAGGTGTAGGACTAGCTGGTCTGAAAGACTGTATTTTTTAATGGACTTTTCTGGTAAGCTATCAAGACACTTTCCCCCAATGAATTTTCAATAATTTTGCTGACTCTCTCAATTTTACTTGCTGTTTATTCAATTATGGTGGTTACCAGCTACTGTTCCTATTTCACTGAGATCAGTCATTCCCAAGCTGTTCAGCACACACTGACAGCTACGAGGTTGTAATAAGCAAGATCCATTCTCACTAAAACAGTGTGGGTTTTCTCGGCCCTTTCACATGAGATATTTTGACCACAATTGGAAATGTTCAGTTTTTAAATGGAACAAACTTATAAGAAACATTTTCTATTTTGCCAAGAGATAGAAGGAGTTTTTAGTATTAGACAATAACAGCAATGTCAACATCAAGACAGGAGACAGTTAAATCTCTACTATATTGACTATTAACCGACGTGAAACCAGTAAAAGAGATTCTCACCGACTGCATCTGGATTGAGCTGGTGCATTGTGCAATGCATCCTGAATCCTGGTCACCTGAGCATCAAGCTGGGGCTAGGCCACATCAGGATCCTGCAGGCATGGATGCCTGGTGAAATAGACTGGTTCTGCCAGCTGGGCCATGAGGGAAGACTCAGATCCATAATCTGTGTGCTCAGCTTCTGAAAAGAGGCTGTGCTTTAGGGGCAAGTCATGAATCTCAGAGTCAACCGAGAACTCTCCTGGTATGGTGTTTTAGAGTGGGATTTTGATGGGATTGGCTCTATTGGCTGAAGCAGTTTTAGAGCTGAGTCAAAAACAAGAAGCTGAGCAATAAAACAATTAATGTCTTACTTTTGCCTTTTCCAGCTGCATCTCTTCTGAACAGTAGTAGCAGAGTTTAGTCAGCTGTATTATGCAATTTCTTTAGTAAAATAGAATTCTCTTTCTTATCTAGCATATTGTTTTGTTGTGTAACATATGGGTTTAGGCTGTGGCAAATTTCAGGTTGACTATAATGAAACAAAAACCAGCCTCAGTGAAGGCCGAAAGAAGGAAATATTTCAGTAACTTTCCTGTCCTCAGAAGCACTTTCAGAAGTGACCAGGTTATATAATTCTCCATTTGGTCATGGGGCTAAATTTTCTGGGTGCTAGAGGTCACTGTACAATCAGTGTACAGTGACTATTTTGGAGGATGGGGGAAATTCTAGGGAGAATTTATTTGTCAGTTCTTCCTGTGCTACTGGACAGAATGGGTTCATAAACACTGGCAGATCATGGAGCTGGGATTCGTGGCTTGACCCTAGAGCTCTGCAGTGGTTTATTCAGCCCACTGCCTATTTCCCCCACCAATCATCTGGCCCTGTTCTATCATGCTGTTTTCTCCCTTCTAAGTTCCTCTTCCTACTCTCATTTTCTTTGCCTGCAGTGTCTCAACCTGGACTCTTCACATATGTCATACCAATCCCACTTGCCCATCCGTGTCCTAAATGGTCCTTTCTCAACTCTTTTGATGTCCACTTTGCTCACTCTTGGATCCTAGTCCTAATCTATCTCCAACCTTTTTCATCAGTCTCAGATCAGCTCCATGCTCTCTCCTGGGCTCTTTCAGCAGTCTCACTTCCTCTCTGGTCCCATCCTTTTGCATCCTGGCATGTCTCACATAGTTCTTCCAGTTGTTTCTCCAGTTCCTATTCTTCTTTCCCGAATTGCTCAAGCTTTAGCAACAAGTTTTTAAACCATTTTTCTAAGCCAGCCAAATAAATCTCTGTGTCTTTTTATAGCTTCCAGTCCCCACCTCTTCCAGTCCTTCCAGTCTTTTTGCTCGCTCAGTAAAGTCTTGTTTCCCTTGATCCATGTCAGCTTTGGGTCACCATTCTCTCACAACATTTCAGCCTAAAAATTTGTAGAAATAGCAAAGCACTTAAGAATATGAAGCATTGGGAAATTTGACTAGGGGACGGTGTTAGCCTACATACAACGCAGATTGCAGTCTCACTAGAGTAACACCCTTGTCTGTTTTGCTGCATATCCACAAAGTGCAGTGGGAGCCATTAGAAGCATTTATTTTTTATTTTACTGTCTACCAAAAGCATAAGTAACTCTCCATTAGAACAGATCTCTCATACTTTGAAGAAAATTGAAAGCACGTCACGTAATAAAAAATGGTATTTGAAACAATAAGCCAGATGCTAAGATGGTGTAAATCAGTGTGAGTGTAAGGAAGCAATTCCAGTTCATACTAGCTGCAGATCTCCTCTTTGGAATATATATTTGCTAGTAAGAAAAATGTTAATAGAAAAATTTTTAAACTGAGACTAAAAATCTGCCTCATTATAACAGCAACTTGATCAATCTTGGTTCTCTCTTGAGGTTAATTTGAATGCAAAAACAGTAGGTTTTTTATTATCTAAGTAAACTTTCTAATTAAAAAAACAATCAAAGTTTTATAACACAAGCATAAAATGTAAAGAGATCAGTTCAACTGTGCTGATTAGAAACTGAAGTTGTGTCTCCTAATAAAAAATATAGATTTACTTTTTATTCCTCTTGATAAATAATGTTTCAGGATTAGTCTTTTTATTTCATTTTAATTTTAATTTTTCCCTTTTTGTTTATTTGTTGTGGTTCTTTCACAAGTTTGAATTGATGTAGTACTAAGTCAAAGTCATTTCCGTTCCTTCAGAGCCTTTAATTTACCCTATTTGGATATTCTGATTTTATTTTTCTTTTCTCTCTCACAGGACTCTTAATTTCTGCTTATTTTTCATAGTCCTCAGGATTGATTAATAATGGTAGGTAATTTACCTCTTTCCATTTATGGACAATAGTTTATTTAAGCTAGTTTCAAAAGAAATAATTTCTTTATTAATTTTTTTTTCTTTTTAAGCTTCATCTGTGTAAATTTATTTTATGGTGTTTATAACCTCTTTAGTTTTTTTATTTCCAACTCCTGATAGCAACTTCCTTAAGCATAACTCCTGGAAGTAAGTTTTGCTTGGAGATTTACTCTAAGTGGTTGATGTATGCCAAGGATGGCTGACTAACACCAGTGCTTTGGCACACTTGACAGAGATAGCCACATATCTTGGTGGTCCATAGGGTAGCCAACTATGTAGTTTTAATGTTTAACAAGTACTATATATTTAGCTTATACAAAACAGAGTATGGATCAATGAGTACTGTTTAGGGACCTCTGTGCTAACACTGAGTTCAGCTTGGGTCTACACAGGTAGAGCTGGCAAGAATACATCTGAAGGATTTAGAAAAATAATTATTTCCTTTTGATTAAATTAAAATTTTTATAGAGGTGTTATATTTTAGATTTTCCTCAAGAAAAATCTCCTTTTACCCTTCATTGATCACAGATATTAATATGAAAAATAAAGTTACAGAACCTTGAGGTTTTTAATCTTTACAGTATTTACGGACAAGTTAGAATTTTTCAAGTATCAATATCTTTCAAGAATCTTCAAAGTTAAACTTTTAAGTATTCCTCCCAATAACATCCAAAGCCCAAACATTTTATCCGCGACACCGAGCCTGAGTTGCAAATATGACTGGTGCCGTAGAACTCATGATTGCAACGGCCAATCATGTCCTCTTCTACAAAGATGTGAACTTTTAACTTGCTTTAGCCTTTCCTTAGTAATTTCAAAGGCTTTTTGCAGTCATCTAAACCTACCCAGCTGCTTTATCATAGCTGGCAGCAGCGCTCTACTTAAGATGTAATAAGCTATAGTGTAATTAAACAGCAAATGTCCATAAAGTAATTTTCTCTATTCTATCTGCTGATATTTCCCAGCTTGAATGTGTTTAAATTATTTGTTTGCTTGTTTGCTTATTTGAGTTCTAAGAAACTACAAAAAATTCAAATCCTCTATGCAAGTAGACTCTATAGAAAGAAATATATATACAGGACCGACAGTCCCAACTGTACAACTAGACAACAGGTGTGAGGAGGTATGTGATATAAAAATGAATGAATGAAGAATCAAAACATGAGTGTGCTGGCTTAGTTTTTAGCTTTTAGTGTTTCCAATGTTAGAAATGATAAATAATAACTTTTTTATAACTATTTTCACATAGGTTTTCATAATATTTACTACACATCATTCTCTTCCTCTTTTCAAATGGCTGGTTTTCCTTTGGCTGTTCTTAAATGTAGAGAAAGAGTAGCCTAGAACATTTCCAGCAAATGCTGAAAAGTTAAAGGAAGTTATAGTATGAGAAAATAGGGGTGTGATGGTGTGGTCATCTTTCCTCTCTCCTCCAAACTGATATTTATTTTACAGAATGATGCTCAAGTGATATCCACTAGTGGTGATCATAATGGATCCATCAGTTTTTGATTACTGCATCCATCTCAAGTGGATTCAAGGGAGACAGATAGGAACAACATAGCCAAAGGCCAATTTGGGCAATGCACCCATAGTGGTGGCCAAGATCTGACTCAAGCCAAGATGGAAGAAACTTGCATCTGTAGCTGACATGCAAAAGTGTGAGTCAACTATCTTCTTCCTTGAAAAGCCCAGGACTCATTGAGCTTTACTGCATGCAGCAGCATCCTTGACATAATCTCTCCTCAAGTAGAGACATCTCTCAAGCTCATTCCTTGAGGCTGAGAAATCCCTTGCAACAAGAAATTCTCGGTGAAGAATCAAAATTAAAACCCACTATGTAAGTAGACTCTATAGATAAAAAAATATATATACAAGAAAGACAGTCCCAATTGTACCATTAGAAAACAGGGGTGAGGAGGTATGTGATGTAAAAATGAATGAATGAATGAATGAATGAATGAATGAATGAATGAATGAATGAATGAATGAATGAATGAAAACATGAGTGTGCTGGCAGCTCTGACTTTTAGTTTTTCCAGTGATTGGTAAACTTTGAAGTCCTAGCTAAATAATGTAAATGAGTTAATCCTTTAGACATTAAAGGTGTGAATCTTTTAGACTCTTGACCAAGTCTGGCACTAAGTCTGGGCCCAGCTTCCTCTGAGAAGGAGTTTAGAACGTGACGGGCCACATACTTATGCTCAGATTGAACAGGAAGGTCTCCCTGACAATTCTGTCTGAGCTTGCCCACTATGCAGTAAATAATCAACTTTACCTGGCCATTAAAACTTGTTAAACCACCAGTGCATTTACTGTTGAACTTCGTAATATCAATAAAGTTTATTGTTGTTTCTCTCTTATGAGTGAAGTGCACAGCCCCACCTACAATAAAAGGTGATACTGGAATGCAGACAAATATGAGACTATAGTGGTACTGCACAGCTGCTACCCACCAAATGTCTAATATAGCAGAATCAGGGAAAAAACGTGGAATACTTCTAGTTGTCTTGTTTCACAGAATAATAAAACAATACTGCTTCTAAGTGTCATTACAGTATCTGTAAGCGACTCAAATATTTTTTGTACCTCTTCTTTTTATCGTGGTAGCCCCTATGGTTCCTACGATATGTAGGAGAAAGTCACCAGAGGATAAATCTAGAGTTTAACTACACTTATTTTACATATTTCACATACTATGAGAGGCTGAATCCACGTTTACAGGAGTAATGGCGTCCCAAGAAAGAAGGAGTACTCTGTTAACTGCTGCCTTGCAAGAGCTTGTTGTTTCACAATTTACTGTAGGCAATAAGTGTTTGCAAAAATTAGAGCTGATTTAAGTGAAAAAAGTAAAAAAAAAATAAAAATGCAAACACGAGGATTTCTAGTGCATCAGATGATCGATGAAAAACTAAGCTGTACACAAAATTAACCTCAAGGCATTCCATATTCTTATTTGACAGCACTGTATCATTTTCTTTTAGATATTTTTCATCCAAACCTGTACTTGTTTTCTAATGTGTCCTCTGCCTGACATGAAAGTCTTAAAAATTAATTAATTCACTGAACACAGTGTCCATACACAGTCACAGAAAGGCTTGATACCTTTTCTACTGCCCATTCTGCTCCATAGGTCTGCTGGCCAGACAGTGTTGTAAGATGGGGATTCTTTGGCTGCCTGTACCGCAGCTGTTCTGCATTTATGTCCATGTTCATGGTCAACATGACACTATGGGCACTTCATTTTTTTTGCATTTTCTCTCCATTATCTTTCTGAAGCTTTTGAAACTAGTCTAAGCTGAATTGCAACATCAGGGAGGGTGGTCTAGGGGTAATCCCATCCGAAGGAAAAATTTTGCCTAGCAATGAATAGAGTTTCTGCTGTTGGAGAAAACTGTTTTAAGAGATATATAAAGGACAGGGAGAACCGGTTTGTTATTGCTGTCTGTACATCTGAAGAGCAAAGGTATCCAAAGTGTATTAGTTGGACCTGTGCTGTTCCAAGGCTGTGTCCAGTCTGTATTTTGGTATGGTTCTTTGTGTCCCTGGTTCTTTTCCTTCCCTAGAAAAAGGCCTTCTTTGTTGCTTCCTTCTTTTGATTTTCTGGCCTTGCTAGTCTTGTTTATAAATTCATAAGTGCTTCCCAGAATTCATTTTCTTTGTCCAGCAAGGAGCTTCATAATACCCACCAGAGACAATCAGCTCTTCCCTTGCCCTCCTACATGCCGTGCTCCTCGAAATTGCCTCTGTCTAGGTTGTCTTGTCAGTAAATGACATTCAATACAAATAAACCACTCTTTGTTAAAAGGTCATCTTTTTACCAGTTTCTCTACCTCCGGTTATTTGCCCAGGTGGTTTTGGGCTCTAGAATGCTATCTGAATATCAATGTGGCTTCCTCATTTTTTACAAACATGCTTGTAACTTGTGTGCTTCAAAAAGTTTAGTTATATCCACCACACTCAATAAAGGATATGAGGTTCAGCCTTGCTCCATGGTCCCTTTTGTTTAGCAGTGTAGACATATTCCTCGCATCTGACATGAACATTTACTTAAATTTACATCAAGCCTAACACAATAGTATCTGATTGCTAGAGGCCTCTCCATACTCCTTAAAATAAGAATTATTATTAAAGCATTATCATGTTTACTAATGAAGATGATGATTACAATAATAAATACTCTTCTCCCTCAAAAGCTTTCCTTGTATTAGTCAGAAAAACTGTGTTGCTAATCTCAGGGCTCCCTGATTCCTCTTATTTCAGTGGATGAATTGCTGTTGCTCTTTCCTGTATTCATGAACATTTCTGATATTTCTACAAATCTTTCCTACTTCATATGTGGATTCCAAAAATCCAACTAGAAAATTTCAGGATGCAGAGAAGACACATAAAGGTATTTTTGTTGGACACAGCATGACTGATGTTGTTTCAAGATCTATTTTTAATATATCCTACCTGTATGCTGTGAAGATGATACTATGAGATAGGATAAGGCATTTTAAATAGATTATGAAATTGTAGAAAATATTTTCAAATCAAGGTTTTACTCTTTCTTTCCACTAAATAAAATTACAGGAATATCTTGTTTAACATTATAAGTTTGCTATGTCTGAGTTCTGATTTTTTGAATTAGAATGCCTGTTCTGCAAATATACAACAGGGACCAGTAACAGTTCCAAATAAGTCAGAGCCTTCCTGAACATGCAGTTTGAAAAAATAGTCTTTTTTCTCCCCTCTGCCCTCCAAAAAAAAAAAAAAAAAAAAAAAAAAATTTAAATTTTATGGCTATAAAGCAGTGTCTCTGATGTAGTATTTAAGACCTGAAAGTATTGGCTTGAAGGGTTTGGCAAGAAGCTAGACTTGTAAGGTCCTTGCCCCAAATAGCAGTACTTTGAGAACTATGTATCTTTCACAGCTACACTCAGGGGAGCTCATAAGTTCTGGACTGGAAACTTTCCTGTTAAACTTACTGGTATTGAAGGATTGCAATTTCATATTAACCACTGCAGGTTTCTCAATTACTCTTACAATGGGTCCTATTTCTCCACTGAGGCAATAGACACTTTTCAGAAATTTACAAAGTTCTATAGACAAAATTTCTGGAGGACTCACATTAGGTAGGAAAAATAACCTGATAAGAATTCTGCCTGTTTCTTTTCTCTCTGAATCCCTCAGGAGGTCTCTGTGGATCACTGCCACTCCTGTGCACTTGTAATCCTACTTCTGCAATTTTAAAACCTTTTTAAAAGTGCCTGTATTTTGTATTGGTAAATAAATAATGACTACATATGATTTTTCTTCTTTAAAAATTGAACGCTCTTTGGGCTCTTGTTATTACCTTTGTGTAGTACTAAATGTCAGGTCAGTGAGACTGTTTTCATCTCTACAAAATTACTCCCAGATCTGTTATTAAAGAAGAAGAGTTGGCAATAAATATAATATTAAAATTTTAGTGATAGTAATAATCTATCAATTTTAGCAGCGTTTCAGTTTTTATCTACATGTGTTGGGGATCAGCAGGTGATTTTTGGAAAAAATATTGTTAAGTAGGACATCACTTGGTTAAAGGTTAAACTGCATGTGATTAATTGCTGGTTAAACTTGTAGAAGGGCACATGCAGTTTGTGGTATCCATATAGAATAGTCCTGAGATACAACCTTAAAAACCTGAGTAAATCCTGATAATTAAGGTTTTTTTGATACTAGCCAATGAGCTCCCAGCAGCAGTCACAAGTTCCCTCTACACAGTGCTAGAATGACCTGGGGCAAGTGATGACGAGCCCTTCAGCAGCCCTCCTCAGGTACAGCTGAGGTGCTGAGAACCAATGGGAAGAAGAAACTGGGAGATTGGTGACATCATTTCCTGCAGAAGTGTCCCTGGTCTGGGCTGGACGTTAATCTTGTTTCCTGTGTTCATGGGGAAGTTGTGTTGCCAGGCATGCATTTACAAGGTAGGCATTTGCCAATGGTTATAGCCAGCAGACATCATAATGCTCAAATCTTGTTTTTTCCCTTGGGAAAAAAGCACAAAAAGGTGATATAGCTAATTATAGGCATCTGAGTAAAAATTCTATGAGCATATGCTTGAATTTAAATTTTGTGTTGTGGACAGGACGATGAAAGCTATAGGGTGGATGGGCATAGAGCAAACTCTTGTATTACTGCATGACTGATTCTGTGATTCAGGGATCAATGGCTACCAATAACCATGCAGCTCATGCTGCAGTCCTGTGAGGTCCTTTGGAAATACCAAGAAAAAAGTATAGTAAGTCATATAAAAAAAAAAAAAGTAAGCCATATTTAAATAAATAAATTGCCTACCTTTTCATGGCAGGTAATGGGGGTGGTGTTTCATCTTTGCCAAAGGTAAAATTGTGTTCCTGGCACAGTATGGTGGGATAGACAGACATAGGCAAATGTATATAATATATATGGAGGATATGAAATAATTTTTTGGCATTCTTCCTAGGTTAAAAATTACATGGCCATTTTGAAAATATGCATTTTCAATGGGAGAGGCAGCACTAAGAATCAAGATTATTGAGGAAGCTGTTGGTTCAATAACTTAAAAACATGAAAGGCTTGCAGAATACAAAAATAAATACAGAAACAAAAAGGAAAATTGGAAATATTCTAAAATCCAATTTCCTGACACAGAGATGTTTATTGTTATGTTTGAGATTATGAGCTGAGTCCTGCCATTTGCTATATACCCTCTCCCAGTCCTTAAGATTAAAGCTGTGAATACTTCTATTATGCACAAAACTGAAATACTTTTTCACACAACGCCAGAGGGTTAACATTGTAACTAAGGCACCCATCTCCATGCTTCCAGAGGAAATGAATGCATATCTGATTTGTTTTGTTACAAGATCATTGCCATCAAGCAGCTTATTTTTCTTGTTCACATGACTGGTGATATAATACCAATTTAATTATGAGCAAATATGCAGTGCAGTGTATCCTCTTTTCCCCACTGGTACATGAATTACAGCAGACTTCACAGGTGCTCTCCTCTGAACCTCTATGATTCATACATGGTGCTGTAACCATGACTCCCAACATCAAGTTCGAAAGCAGTAATTTAGAATTACTGACTCTCTGCAGCAGTCAGACCTGCAACTGCCTACATTCTAATTATCAGGGGCTGATCTTTGACTTGCTATTTATCAAAGATGTAGGACTAAAAGGATCCAGTGAAGAAAATGCAGGGTATCCTGGTATACTGTCTTAACCACAAAGCTCAATCCTGAGTTTCCCTCACCATTACTCCCATCTGACAATGTGTTAATATTCAGAGACCAGCTTGCATTCTCTCTTGCTGACTGGATAGAAATTGCTCCAGGGATTGGTTTTCATTTGCATTTTCCTAATAATGCTACTATTAGCCTTGATAGCTTTGTTGAGAAGGTTGCAGAAAGTAATGAGTATATTCATCTGGGATCTTGTGTTTTCTTGTTTGGCTTATTTTGAATTAAGATTTTTTGCTGTTGAGGAGAATTAATTGAAATACTACCTTGGCCTGTACTTGGAAGGCAAGGTTTGCTATCCTACTGGAAATGCTCAGTGTTCCTCCTGCTATCTTTGCCCAGTCACTAATTATCTCTTAGCATCTATAAATCATCCTCCCTCTGGTTTAAATTTGAAAATTACAGTTCTTGAAAAAGATACAATGCAGATGTTCTATTACATCAACTCATTCATTAGCTAATGATTAGTTAATTAATTAAGAAGTTGACATGGTGGTGTTTGGTCATAGGTAGAACTTGATGATGCTAGAGATCTTTTCCAACCTAATTGATTATGTGATTTTGTGTGATTCCATGATTCTGTGATTGTCCTTATCTGGTTTTGCTCATCCAAAACTTTGGAATGGAGAGCTAGAAACAATAAATACCAAATATTGGAAAAGTGTAAGGTGCAGTAAGGTGAATGATCTCTCACTTTAGGATGATTGAAGCAATTTATCAACATTATTTGTGAACAAAGCACAAAGTTGCTCAAAGATGTGGAAACAGTGTTATGAGCACTAGCTACAGATTCCTGTAAGAAGCCACAAAACTGAATACTTTAAATACTTTAAATAAGTGATGGCTACACAAAGATTAAAACAGATCTCTCAGTGGTATGGGTAGAGAAACTGTTTAAACAACTACAAGGCAGAAATAAGAAGAAATAAATGGTGATGAATTTTCTTCTGCTTTCTATGGCAATATTGGCATGGAAAGGATGAAAACGTGCATTGAAAAAGGAATAAAGAAATAATACATAGGAGAAAGGTGAGAAAACAATTAAGGCACTAAGGTTTTTCTGTCCAAGGAGACTGCTTGTAGAGGCTGAGGAAACCTTGCCACTAGGGAGTGTAAGACAAGAAGTGGAAGTTAGGCTGTGTCTTTCAACTCTACTTGTTGCTCCTCATGAGACAGGTGCTGCCATATTAGAAGGAGCAGAGTATGTAAAATAAAGTAGATTTGCACATGGACAGAAAAGAAAAGGGATAATGGCCTACACAGACCCAAGACGAAAGTCTGTTTGAGAAACTTCAAAAACACTGTGCTTAATTCAGACCTTAGTGCAGGTGCTGACAAGTCACCTCATTTTTTTATGCTTTGAATCTTCTCAAAGCATAAAATGATAGAATAAATGATGCTTTGAGTCTTCTCAAAGCATAAATGATCCTGCTTCATCTGTTTCTCTATCTTGCTCTTAAAAGGAAATCATAACTGTTTGGAAAGGACTTTCCCTGATTCATAATGGGTTTTTGCATACAGAATTTCTGAACTGTGGCCTTAGTCCATCTGAGAGTGGGGTCTGTCTTTCACTGGAGCCCATGTGCTCTCTCCCTAAAAGCACACAGTACACAGCCTATCATAAATCAGTCTGTTATCTCTGAAGGAAGTGACAATAATAGAGATAAAATAGATAATGATTTAGTGATAGATCTCTAGGTTAGACATAATTGATTCTGAAAGTGAATGAGACCTGTATTTACCCAGTAAACACATGGTTATAATGCAGTTGCTGGAACAAGCTATTTGTACCAAAGGAATTATGAGCATTTTAGGATTTAAATTACTAGTTTCTTCCAGCTCACAACACAGAGGGCACATTTAGCTGGACAAGGCTGCACAGTTTCTGCCTTTGCTCTGCTGGTTCCAGGAATGAGCATATTGGACTTAATTTTCCAAACTTGTCAGCCCAACTCTCACAAGCATTACATTCAATTAGGAGGAACACCAAAACCAATTTAAAACAGATGACAAAAGGAGGACTCTACAATGAATAAAGTTCCTTACTTTCCTGTAATGGCCATCCCACTTTCTCAGCTGCTGGGATTATCTCAAGAGAATAACAGTAACTATACCTTTTTCAGCTTATCTCAAGTCTCCACAGTGAGTCTTAATTTTCTAGGTATGTGTGTACTTTAAAATAGCTTTTCTTGTAAATCCAAATGATATAGGAATGGTCTCTTAATGGCTTGTTTTTATATCCAGTATTAACTTAAGTGTGACTCATTTACTCAATATTCTGCTGCATGCAGAAGAGAAATCAAATAGTTATTATGATTGTAATTTTGGCCCATGCAAGTGCCAGGTTATTCAGTGTGCCTCACATCACGTTGACTCCCCTAACTTACACAATTTTTTTATGCCTGCTATGTGCCAGTTTTGTCAATGTAACTGAGGATTTTCATTTGCCCCTGATTTAACAAGTGCATCTCAACATAAATATTATAATTTAGATTTGATTTTATAACAGCTATGCTCAGATGTATAAAAGTGACCTCAGCATGTACACTTTGAAAATTGCTTTGGAAAGGAACTCACCTTGGAAGGATATTTGGGGTAGATGTGTCTTACTAGCCAGTGGGGTCCCTTTTGAAGTTAGTTTAAAATAAATATCAAGCCTTTTCTTTTTAATGTTAAATTATTTAGCATCTGTCTCCAGACTTGTACCTTTATCTTCTGCTGTGCAGTTAAAGTACTCTTTTATTATTTCCTGCCACAGCTGATCCCATATCCTCTCCATCTATGTGTTATCAGTGCTTCACATCTTCTAGCAGGTGCTGAAATTTGTTCTCTAAATGTTAATAGAAACAGCAGAAGAATTTCGAACATTCACTAGCTAGTGTCCTCAGAAAACCAGCAGTTGAAAGAACCCAACAAAAAGCTCATGCCAGAAACTATTTGATCATAAACCTCTCAAGCAGAAAATTGGCAATCACTGCAGAAACAATTCCTCAGGAAAGTATTCAACTTTCAAATAACCCTGAAACACATTTGATTTCCAGTGAGCACATCTAGCAGGCCATCCCTCCACTAGAAACCAGTGCAAGGTAAAGACTGACTGCTGTCCCCACAGGCCCTGGAAATTTCACTCTTTAGGAAGAGAAGATACAAAATTTCCTTTTTATTATAATGACTGTAATTCCCTACATATGCTGTCTCACACAAAAGTGACAAAACCCCAGAAATTTTTGGCTGATTCCTATAAAAGCACCAACATTTTTGGAAATCCCTGTATGGGTAAACAGTAAGTAAAATGTGTCTGTGAAATGTATGAATTCAAATTCTCCCTTACGTGCCCCCCCGGCATCTGTGTGAGGTGGGAAACACCAGAAGTGGCTGTATATGTGTGGATCTGAAATGCAAAATAGATGTGCCATTAGCTGGCACACACATGCAGCAGAAGATGAAAGGGAGAAATGGTTTGGGTCCAGCCTCCTACAATTACACTCCTGGCTGAAATAAGCTTGGGGTGAAGCAGGCAGCTTTGTAGAAGCCTGCAGGTTGTTAATTGTCCCAGATCTCCTAGGTGCTATGTACAAAGAAACAGAAATAGAGATTTTTTTTCACTCTGGAAAGTCTTCATCCACAAACACAAAAGGGCATGTTGCAATGTGGACCAATTAAAACTTCTTTCCACACAAACACCTTAGTGTCAATGGGAGGTTCTCCAGACAAGGAGAATGAACTGTGAGCATACCATTAACTTGAGATTCTCTTTTTGCTTAGTTGAAAAAATCTTTGCAAAAACGAAAATACAACAATCAGAAGTTTCTTGGTTTCTGAATATAAGGAAAGAATATGAGGAGGGGCGATGCATATCCAATATGCTGAAGTTTTATAAAGGGAAAATATCAA
This sequence comes from Cettia cetti, assembly GCA_013401135.1. Lineage (NCBI taxonomy): Eukaryota > Metazoa > Chordata > Aves > Passeriformes > Sylviidae > Cettia > Cettia cetti. The sequence continues at coordinate 46,973 of VZUI01095478.1, read as the reverse complement.
CAGTAAGACAGCATTAAATATAATTAAATATAAGATTATGTTATGAATAAACAAAGCAGTGTACAAAGTCCAGTGTACACAGCTTTTGTTCTACCACCTCATCTCCTTCAATTTTATTTCTCTCTTTTCACCTCATTAGTATCTGTTTTTCAAAAGGTGAATTTTGGGAACAAAGTAAGTTGTAGACTTTGATTGCTAATTTTATACATTCCTATCATATGACTGATCTGCTATAAGATAATGTTTTAAAAAGTCTTAGTTTACATTTTTGAATGATAAAAGCTAGCAAAGGCATGAATAAAAATAAAAATAATTTTTATTCTACCACATTGTTTTTTAAGGTGTTGAATCCTGATTTTGACCAACAGGAAAACTGGGAAGGATTGAACAGTATTCGAGCATGTTGAGTAAGATCAACTCCCAAATATGCAAATATATCTCTCAAACTGTGTGTTGTCTCAAGTCCTGTCCTCTGTGCAAATGAAATTCAGCAAGGCTGGTTTTTCAGGATGTGTGTTGATATGTGCCTGTGCATTAGATGTCAGCGATTAAACCCTCAAAGGTATGTGTGTGTAGATATTTGTATGGAAAAGGAATGAAATGAGGCAACTGCTGGTGGCAAATCTTTCACATGTATACATCTCTGCCTCAGGTAATAACAATAGTAGAAAAGAAAAAAATCATTGAGGAGTGGGGTGAAGCATTTTAATTTCAGAATCCGTAATATGCAGCCATGAGTAGTTATCAAGGAAATACCAAAGGGATTATATACTTTTTGAATTACTGAAAACCAGACCATAATATAAAAGTTTTGATAATTAGTATTTCTTATCTCGTGCACATCACAATAGAGGATTCCTGTAAACTTTCCAACCTCCTAAAGCAAAAAAATTGAGATGTTGCATAAAAGTAGGTTTATAATTGGGCATTACTGAAATGATGCACTGATTATAGTATGCAGTTTACAGACTGAAAAAAAGTAGGAGCTTTCCAACATTTTTTAGTAATTTTTAAAATTACAGGGAAAGTAAATAGTATTTATGTCTACTGGGATATGAGAATGTAGGAGTTTATGATATATTCCTGCCTAACCCAAGGGCTGAACTGTTCATAAACCACTTGCAACCAAAAAAATTTTTTTTTCACTTTTGGTGGGAAAACACCAATTTACTATAGATCTTATAGCATCTTATATGTCTGTCATATAAGAACATTCTTACTTTTATCAGTATTCAATAAAAAAATGTGTGTCTAGTGAAACCAAGGAAGGAAGACCAAGAAGCTCATTTTGAGGTAACATATTATTTCTTTCCTTGTCTTTCAGTCTAATTTAATATTAATTATAATTTACAGAACAGTTAAGCATATTTTCAACATCTCTCTTCCAAACTATTTGTGGTTTTTGTGAGTTGTCTAGTGCCCACTGTGTTATTATTTTAAGTTTTCAGAACTACTGTTATTATTGCTATTACATTATTTTCACAATTGGTATTGTAAGAGAAGGGGAGGCACTCTGACAGATCTTGAAGACAAGCATTCCCTGATTCTTCCTTAATCCTGATCTTTAAACCCATAACTATCAAGGAAACTTTTAATAAAAGATAGTTAAATTGGATCAGATTATCACAAAATTGAGATTTTTGCTTAGGCATTGACACATTTATTATAATGAAAAGCCCAGAATTTTCCTTCATGTAGCTGCAGGATGTAAGCATCTCATTTTTTGAGTGATCTAAAACACTTATTTGTGACAATACCTGAGGCAGATATGTGAGACAGTTGAGATGAATAGCACTTGGACAATGCTTGTATTTTTCCTCCATTGATTATAATGTCTGCTGAAGGTGCTTAGTTTAGATTTAGAGACCTAATTTCTTGACATCTCAAGTTATGAAAGATGAATCCTGGCATCTGCTGGTATTACCAGTGGTGACTTTTTGTACCATTTGTTTTGTACCTTCCTCTTTCACAGAAGATCTCCTTTTCTCTCATATTTTATTAGATAGGTTGACAGTGTGTAAATATTAATTTCTACTGCAATCAAAGAACTTTGCAATGCTTAGAATGGTAATATCTGTGACTCCAAAGGCAGTGTCTGAAAATCAGCAACTATTATTTTATTAAAAATCAGCTATTTTCTGATTTTTCATAATTTAATAGAGGATTTTAAAAGAATGTTTAGGTCACTCCCTTCTAGCATAGTCCATTTCTCATGCTGGCCCTGGATGGCTTGGCTGTGCCTCTTTGATGCTCAGTCACATATCTGAGCTGTTCACCAATCTTACAGGTGGTTTCACAGGTCTCAGGTCAGGTCTGCTCTCTGTTTACTTATTGCTCAGTGAGCATGAGTTTTACTGCCCATGAGAACATTTTCTTAAACTGTCCCTGTATTCAGTGGAAGGGCTGTCACTCTGATTTTCTTTCCTGAAGTATCAACCTTTTATAGCTGCCCTGACTTGGAGACAGTAATTTCCTAGATGTGATCTTGCAATCCCATCAACTAAATTTTCTTTCACTGTAAAGAAAGGCAGAACTTAGTAAAACATCCCTGCTGATTTCTTTTTTATTATTTCTCTAAATTCTTGTGGGATCCATGAAACAGTATGTTCTATCTCTGCTTCTGGCCTCAGATAGAAATTCTGATTGTGTCCACTACTGTGACATTGATTCAAAACACTGAAAATGCTGAGGTTCATTCTTGTTCCCTCTCTTTGACTATGGCACAAGATTTAGTTTACATTAACAAACAGGAAGGCCAAGTACTGTATTTGCCTAATCATTATTTCAGGGAATCCAAGAATAGAGTAGATTTTGGATCCATTGAACCACCTTCCACCATACCCGAATTATTTTCTATGAACAATGTTACTACCATTAATAATAAAAGAAGAGAATGATAAAATTATCCTAATTAAACCAAAGGTCACTCATGGGTTTTGGCCCAAACTCTAATTAAATTTAACCTTTTTCATTTTTTTTTTATGCCCACACACATCATAAAATATTTGTTCCATATAAGCCTGCAAAAAACCTGCAGCAGGAAGTAATGATGAACCTCGCTGAATGAAAGAGGAGCTGGTAGCATGTGCTTTGCATCTGAGAACCTGAAGGTGAAGACAAAGCAGAAAGTGACATTGGACTGCTCTGTGCTCCTCTAGCAGTCGTGTGTCTCATGGCTGCCCTGTTTCTTCTATGAACATTTAGTCACAGCACCCACAACATCTGGAATATCTGAAACAGAGCCTGTTTACGCCATTTATTTTTGCACTCTAGCACTGACACATACCTCTTTTAAAACTCTAATGCTTTTTCAAAATTATTTCCTTAGTAGAAGTAGTAGAAAGAGGACAGTCCAGAGCAAGGATGTGGGAATTTGAGCAGAGATACTGTTGTGATGCAGTTCTCAGAGCTGTTCAATATTTTACAGTTGCTATTCCCACAGCATGAATGCAGCCTCTTTGCTGTCCAGTGCTCCTCACAGTTTATGTGGGGTGTACAACACATTTGTATTATACGTAAATCATTTTTCCAAGTTCAGTAATTAAAAAATATTTTCATTCTTGATTTTTCTTTATAGTTCCTTTATAGTTCAGCCTTAGGAGGAGTAGTCCTTTGATGGATTTCACTTGAAATGTGTCAGTGGGAAGTGGACAAATCAAAACATCTGTTTGGAAAGATGGTTTACACACACATGGGGAAACCACTGTTATGTTTATTTTTTGCCCAGGTTTTTTTCTTTTACACCTTTTTTTGCCAGTCCACATGAAATCCACTAATACATAGTTATCTTTTTGAGTATTGTAACCTATTTCTGTTTGTCTTAGGTCTGTTCTGAAAGCAAAATGAAGCTATTTTCACATGTTCTGATTTCATCAAAATCAGAGAATAATTCAGCTAGTTTTGATGCTCTCAGAAAACAATTCTTGTAGTTTCTTCCTAAGCATCTGTTTTGTGGCAAATTCAGGCAAAAGTGTACTGGCTGGTTTTTTGAGAGAAATTTCTTGCGGAGTGGTGTTTTTTACTGGTGTTATCCTGCTGTGAGGGAACAGGTAACTTGTTCAGGCAGGCAAATCATTGAGATCTGTCCAGAAATCTTTAGCAAAGCAGAATAAGCTGAAGAGTGTGAATAGAAGTAATTTAAAAGTGTTAGTTTACAGAAAGCTGCTGTTTAATTTGTGGTCTTTGAAGTCAGTGAGAATGAATGACCTCATGACACCTGATACGGTAGGGCAGGCTGAGTACCAGGAGCCAGAAAGATGAGTGAAAATGCCAAAATATTTAGGGAGAATAACAAGTAGGTGTTATGTGGAATTTGCAGCAATGACGCAGCAATGAATTTGAAAGACAAGGAAGAAAAATAAGTTAATTGTGGATGACACCTGATACTTAAAAAACTTTCTCTTTTGCTAGTGTTTTTGAAGTTGATGTTAGGAAACAAATTATAAATATGTCTAGTTCCTCAGGTACATACTTTGCTGTACTATATTCTTAAAATCAACATTCTGACTGCTGCTACAAAGCAGATAATACTTATCTGCAGTTCTTAATCTGGAGTGCCAAGAAACAAAGGGTGCTGTGCACTGGAGTGAAGTTCTCTCATTTTCTTGCAGTACCTTGGAGATAGGCATATCCATTTGGGAAATGAAAAGACTGTCTGTCTTTTTAAAGACACAGGAACATTAATAGAACACAAAGATGTATGAAGGCAACAGGACACCTGTATTTCATATACTTTTTCCAGATTCTGTTTAAAGAGATATTTTAACTGGTTTCTAAAATCAACATTCTAACTCTGTCTTGGAACTTCCACATCTTTCTGACATTCCTTTACAAACTCATATGAAAGATTAATACTGAAATATTATGTTTAATGCTGGAATATTTAGGAATGCAATAACATCTTTCTCTTCTGAGGTATGGTATCTTTTACATCAGAACAGCACTGTGTACATGTGGGAGTAGCATTTCAAAGACGGTATTTCAAGACTCTGTGGGCAAGCTACAGCTGTGTTAAAAGTCATTCTGCCCAGTTTGATACAGATGGCTTCATGCCCTGCTTGTAGGAAGTCTAACCTCTAGTGTCTGATTTACCAGAGATCTTGCTTGCTTGCTTGCTTGCTTCCTTCTTCAGTCTGATTAAGGGTCTGAAAGTCTGAATCTGCTACCATCCCTGCCTTGGCCCTGGTCTGCCTGCAGCTGCACCTCATGCTCCTCGCCTCTGTCTCCATAAAGGAGATACTCACTGACAAACCTTCTTAGGAAGAGCAGCTGAATACTCTCATAATCTGTTGTAATCTGCCTTTGTTGCAGAGCCACACTCAATCTGAACTCAGCACCACCACAGACAAGCAAATTTCCTTATTCACATAGTGACAGGGGAATTGCTGCTCCCAGAAGTGACAGATGTCATTTGGGCTGCCAAGAGTAGCCAGAGGGACCACTGAGGACTTCATGCAGCTCTACAGCACATGGTATTCTTGCAAACATGGAAAGATAAAAAATGTCTCTTTCTCCTGTTTTCAGATGTGTTTCCCTGTCTCTGTTCATTGATTAAACTAAGTTCTCTGATTCTGATGTAGAGCTCTAGGGACAAAAGAACAGGATCTCTTCAACACCACATTGACATTCACCTGAGGGACAGGACTCAAGGGGAAATCAACCACTGTTTACCAGGCGCCACTATGATTCCACTTTTTCCAATGGTCAATACAATGCAAGTACCACCTCTTTCCCCACGTTCTCCCATAACAACAAGCAGCATTTCAATCCCTTCACAAATATGCTTTAAAAAACCATTTTTATCTTTATTATATAATTACTCTTTCAGAGAGAGTAACAACAGACTGATCTGTTAAGACAATCTCCTGGTTCCACCTCACGCTGACAGTAAACTCTGAAATAAACAAATCCCAAATTGAATTTGTGCTTCTTTTCCCCTAGTTCTTTTTACAGTGTTTTTTTTTTGTTTGTTTGTTTGTTTTTTTCTTCTTTTTTTTTTTTTTTTTTTTTTTTCCCCTCAGTGCTCTTCATTCTTTGGAGTACCCAGACAATCAAACTCAGAGTGGCTGAGGCCAAGAGGACTATTTTTTTCAGCTCATACTCTACAGAGATGAGCTTTTGGATTTGTGAGCATAAGGGAATATGAACTACATCATTTTCTCTGAGCTTTCACCCTCTTCTAAGAAATTATGAGCATGTAGAGGTGCTTACAAAATGGTTACTTCCCAAAAATTTTCCAAGGCAATAGAACATAATGAAGTAATTTGCATATGCTGAGCCACTCATCAACAAGGTGAAAGAAAAGTCCATGATATTCATGAATATTTTGGTGAGCTGGGCTTTTTTAACAAGCATTCACTAAATTAAACTGATTGCATTTGACACTTGAACACCAAATTTAATTCTGCTTTTGGATTAGGGTTGTTCATCTCACATCTCCTTAAAAATTAACTACTCTTAAAAAAACCCAGATTGTGAAAAATTGAGAACTTAGGTCACTGACATTCTCTGATTTTGAATCAGTCATGAATTTGTACTATCTCTGTATAACAAGAAGACAATATCTATGTTTAGTTCATATATTAAGAGGGTTTTCACCTATTTTTCTGTTACTATGATCAAACGTATAGAAATTAAATTATTATTGTTTAAGGCTCAATGAGGAATCCTCACATTGTACTGAACCTTGAAATAGTGGCTTTATGCTTCTCAGAAGCACATGTAATAATGCACTGAGAATAAAAGATAAAGAAAGGTAAAATCCAAGAAGCTTAAAAAATAAACTTATATTTAAAACTAAGGTATTGATGAATACATGGATTTAATTTTATATTTAAATCTGTTGAGAGCTCCATTTAACTGAAGAGTGCATTTCAAAAGAAAAATTTTCCAAAGACAGGGGAACAGCTCCATCCAAACTATGCATATTTTTCTTGCATGAAATCCTGTTGCAGGTAAGAAGATCAATAATTAGTTTTCATTCCCTGCTTAATTTCAAATCTTTTTTAAAAAACAAACCATCAATATTCGTCTGTTGGTCTAATACATCTCATGAATTGCTACTACCATGCCTATGTGATGGAATATCTTATTCAGAACAATGGTAAAGCTCAAAATATAAAATCAACAGGTAATATAATATATGCTCTTATGAGGGGAAAATTACTTTCATGGAATCACAAAACTATAGAATGGCTTGAGTTAGAAGGGACCTTAAAGATCATCTCACTCCAACCCTCCCTGCCATGGAACGCCTTTCACTAGACGGGTTTCTCAGAGCCCCATCCATCCTGGCCTTAAAAACTCCCAGAGGTGGTGTATCCACAACTTCTCTGGGCAACCTGTTCCAGTGCCTCACCACACTCACAGTAAAGAATTTATTCCTAATATCTAATCTAAACCTACTCTCAGTTTGAAGCCCTTCCCTCTTGCCCTATCACTGTATGATGTTGTAAAAAGTTTTTTCCCATCTTTCTTTTAGGTTCCTTTCAAGTTCTGGAAGGCCAAAACTGGGTCACCCCAAGTCTTCTTCAGGCTGAACAATCCTAATTCCCTCAGCCTTACCTCACAGAAGAGGTTCCCCAGCCCTCTAATCATCTTCATGGCCCTCCTCTGGATGCCCTTCAGCAGGTCAATGTCCTTCCTAAATCTGAACTTTCTCTCTTACACTTTATTGAAAGTTTGGTGCCAGAATTTGTCCATTCTGCTGGATAGAGAGGACCCGAGGCTTCACTTGCTTGGTGTTTTGGTGGCAATACTTGCCCTAGAAAGTGATTGTTGTTTGTGGTCAAAGCATATTTTTATTTGCACAGGTATCTTTGAAGAAGAGTGTGTGAATAGAATAAGGCATTAATAATGTATTAAGTTAGCAATAACTTAATAGAATAATATATTAATACAATATTAGCAACAGCTCCAAGTGATTAGGCAATTTTAATTGTTTTAAATAAATAACAGAAACTAAAAAAATTGTCTGCTTTTAACTGAGACCAGAAAAAGTAAGTGTTACAAATGAATTATTTACTGGATCAAGCAATCTTTCAAAATTTTATCTAGCTTTTTTTAACTGCAGAAAAAAAATGGGTCTTAAGGTCTTATCAATTTATATTTTATCCATTTTTGCAATTTATCTGCATGCTCTTTCTGTCGTTAATGGAAATTTGTTGATCTTTTAAAACTGGATTGGCTTGCTTTGTTTTTCTGTGTACTTCTGACCTACCTTTGGGCACTGAAGATATTTATGATAGATTTGTTTAACTTTTTGATCTGTTAAAATTGTAATGCTCCTGGAGTTTATGAACAATGCAATAACAGTTTATATCCTCAAGAAAATACCATATCCATTGTAGTTTCTTTCAAGGGTAATGACACTTTCTATTATCTCTGTCAAAGTGCTACTGTGAATTATCTGAATGAATGTAGCCCTTTTCTTTCCTGCTCATAAGCAGATCCAGATTTTTATAGAAACAATCATTACTTGGCATTTGCTGAACAGCAAACCCATTTTATGTTATGGATTATTGACTGTTTTTTTCTGTCTGTGTTCTCTGTGAAGTGACTGGTCACCTCACCAACACTGCTTCTTTTCCTTTCTTGCAGGGAAGTATCTTTTAAAAACCTGTGGCTCATCGATAATGGGGGGAAAAAAGTTCATCCATACCAAATCATCTATTGCAGATGCAAATATACTTGTTTCTACATATGAAAAGAGGCTGGGTGAATAGTAACAGAAACAAAGCTCCTTTAATACAAACAATAGCAATAAATCCTGGTCTATAAAGCTTTTCATATTCACATGGATTTCTGCAGGAACATCATCTTCTTGGAATATCGATGGCTGGATGGACAAGGGGTTCAAGGCATACCTCTTTTTACATTACTCCTTTGGCAAAGGGTAACTCGTGGAATTGCATTAAGCTGTTCTTGCAAGTCTTTTTGTTGACCTTATCACATAAACCACCTTAACCTCCTTATTCACCCTCCAAATATATGTTATAATTAAGAGTAAGGTTGTGACTTTTAACAGCTTTTGGAAAACCACAGATGTTTTGGATCTAAGTGTTTTCTTCTGAATAGAGGAACAGCTGTGCAAGCAGGGATGGAGAGCTGAGTGTAGGAAGAAGGCTGACATAGCAAGACTCCTGTCAGCCAGAATAGTTATGTTAATTCTGTGCGTGTTGAAGCTTCAGTGGTGAGAACAATATATTGCCCTGCTAAAAATCCAGCAAAATCTGAAATAAAATGTGCATTAAAAACTGCTGGTTCTGAGCACTAAATAACAATGACATGTGTCCAGCTCAGACAACAAACACCCACTCCCCCTGCAAAGATTTTCTGCTGCACTGAAAACAAGTAGGAAAAAATGATTAAAGGGATTATAACCTCATTTCTTATGTCCCAAAAATGAACATTCTAGTAGATTCTCTACATGCAAAATTGTTTTCTCCTTTTTTTGGTGTAGCTATATATGAATGTTCTTGGGACTGGAAGAATTAAGAAAACTACTTAGAAAAACTGTTGACTTTTGAAATCTAATTTAAAGTCCCATAGTCTCTTACATTCCTCTTAATTCTTTGTCTCTGATGCATCTATGACTCCAACTGGAATATGCATCAGCCTGAGTCAAGGGGAAAAGTAAGGAAGCATTCTGACATGAGTTTATGACTAAGTCTTGTAAAAGCTAACTGAAACAGGATCAATGAGGTTCCAGGGAAATTAGGAAAATAAACCATTTCTCAGAAGTAAAAAGTTCTTTATCTTTTTGGAACAGTTTAAGGAACAACACTTTGTGTGTCCAATTGTTCAGGTGTTCTCTATTAAGTAAGTCCACAAGACCTGCAGATAAGGGAGAAAAGCAAAAAGGCAGCTGAATAGAGACTCTCTAATGAGCACAGTAAAGAGAGGAAGGCAAAATTGACTCAAATTTAGCACTGCCTGCATTAACTACATTCCAAGCTCACCAAAAGACAGCTTGCAAAGTATCTTTATAAAAAAAAATTATTGATTTTAATTACTTCAAAAAATTCTTAAGTAGTGCATATTGCCTAAAAGGATTGGATTTGATGGAATATGAGATTTTTAAAGGAAGAATTTTATATAATTAGGAATAGATTAAACAATTCGGGAATAAAATTGATGTTTGGACCACCATATCTATGTCAGAATAAATCAGTTTTAGGTTTTTTCTCACAGAACTCTACAACCAAACTCTAAAATAGTTTCAGAGTAAACAAGTTTAGTCTGTGGTATAGCTCCTTAAAAGTATGTTTCTTCTAAAATCCCAAGTTACTCTGTTTTTATACATGTTCCTTCTGCACTACTGATACGTGTGTGAATATTAAATCTCCTATGGTGTTTGATCTCTAGGGGGATTATTTTACTCAGATGAGAAAGTGTTGGGCTTTATGATAATCAGTGTTGTTCTTTACCCAGGCAGGTGTGAATACATGTAGAACAGGGAAAAGACTGTGATCTGCTATGAATATTTATCAAAACACTTGCAGCTAAAGAAAGAGCCAGCTAAAGAGCCAGCTAAAGAAAATGGTGCTGTACCCTGCCAAATATACTTCTCATGTTATTTGTCCCATGTTGGAAAAGCCATTTTAGAAATATCTGGAAAGACAAAAAGAGACAGGTTGTGCAATATATTCTCTTTTCTAAAATCCATCAGCTGCCTAATCTTATTTATAATGGGCCAGGGTCTCCTTTGAAACAATCTGATTGCTTTAAAATCTCTTTGGTGAAAAGCACTTACTTGTTGAGTACGTAATGACATCGCTAATCAAAGTGCGGCACATCTTGTCCACGCATGAATGCACTGCTTCAGCCTCCCTGAGACAACCACTGTGGCCAGAATTGCACCTGAAAGATGAAAAAATCTTGAGCATTGGAGCTGAGTTTCTTGTTGACAAAGAAGCTAAAATATAATTGAAGCTATGATACAGTTCATGTTAATGTGAGGGAATTTTGTAACTCTAAAAACAGAGGTTGGCTGTTGCAATTTGTAGGGGGTTTTCTAAGCATCACCACAGACCTCTCACATTCTGGACCTTTCCAGACTACGATATAAAGCTATAGTTACCTAAGTACCCCTTCCTAAATATGTTGTAGGCTGTTGTATTCTGACCATGGGGTCTTACACCTGCTGTGAAGCCATGGAGAAGAATTTCAGTAGTTGGAAAAAAGTAAACAGAAACCACCACCACCCCCCCCCCCCCCCCCCCCCCCCCATTTTAAAAAAATATAACACATATTCATCCTGTGTAAAATTAATCACTTTAAGTTCAAGAACTCACTTGAGAGATAGGAGTGTGGAGTTTCCTGTGCTCAGCTATGTAAACTGTCCATCTAGTCTGACAGATGCAGATGGGTTATGAGCTTTTATCTGTGGCAAGACCATCAGTGTATACTTCAGAAGAGAATTTCTCTTTCCTAGACCTCAGGCTGACAAAATTCTGAGTATTTGGAAGCACTAAATGCAGAGGGGACTCAATAGGATTAAATTTACATTTCAAGTTCAGAAATTGAAATTTTTTATTTGGCAGGTCCGTCTTTTTAGGGCTCTTCAGAGCTCTTCAGATGAAGGTCCTCAGACCTGGAATATTCAAGAAAACACTATGGAATTGAGTCTTGTGGTAAGAAGGCAAATAACATGTTCAGTAAAGTAACAAGTAAAAAATCAAGTATTTTTCTGTGGTTATACACGCAGGATCAAAGAAAAATGTGTCTTTTGTAAGCTACCAATATAATGATACTGTAGTCATTGACTGTAGTAAACAGAGGACCATGAAATACTTTCTCTAGTACAGAGGGTTAATTGCATGAGTTATTTCTGTCAAGATGCATTAATAGGTACATACACATAATTTTGTACTCTTTTTGGTTTTTTTCTGCTGAGTAGAGAACATAAGACATTACCTGTACTCAGATGCTAAAAAGGCAGGTATTTTGTAAACAAGAAAGGAATAATTACATCTCAAACTACCCTTCTAGATTTGTGTGGGGGTCACACAGAGACTATGCTTAATTCGTGTGAGGACCCAAGATAGGGTCAGCCTAATTAATTCAGTCTGAAAAAAAGACTTGAGGTTGTGTTAGCAGGCTCAGATTTTTTTCTACTTACAGCTCATACTGGGGAAATTTTTTCACTGAGCATGAGGCGGGAAACCTTATACTCTCTCCCACTGTGCTCAATATCCATGCTCTTTAGTTTATGGTAATGTTGTATACTGAAATTCCTGTCATAAGCTGCCAAACAACAATTTATTCTCTGCCCTCCCACAAGGGAATTGCTAAAAATAACCAGAATCACACAGCAGATAAAGAGTCAAAGGTGCCAGGATGCTCTCAGTCTGTGCCACCTCTCCATGGAGGGTCCAGCAATATTGTTGCTCCTATCACTTCATGTGCAAATCCTCTGCTTTTCATTTGCATTCCTGAGATGGCAAAGCCAGTCTTTCTTAGAATTTTGTCATTCTGCAAAATCTGTCCTTTTTCTTCTGAGAAGAAAAGCTCCTACAGTCACTCTAGCAAGAGACTTGAATAATAACAAGGCACAGTAAAGTCCTTCTCCACCTTGCTTTCTACTTGTAAAACTTAAAGCCTTTACTCCAACTGTCCCAAGTGCCCTGCACAAAAGCTTAAAAGGGAAGAAATCATACTTTATAGGAAACAACTAATTTTAACAGTCTAACTAGACAAGACTAGGCTATGGGGAGGGTTACTGTTATGCTTGCATATTCTGTGGTACAAAGGGATTTGTTTAAATATCAAGGCAGTGCCAGAAATGTGTGGAAGAGGTGGGAACCTAGCTTGGCTCATTTGATATCTGTACTGAAATTATAGGGTCATGTTTTCAGGAGGATGACTACCAAAAATTTCCTTTGTTACTATTTTCTCTCCATTTTTTTCTGCAAGCAATTTTGGTAATCTCTTCCCACCAAAAATTCTCTTATTACAAAGTTTATTGGTCCTTTGTTGTTCCTGGGTCCACTCTGCATCTTTGGAAAGATTTCTTTTGATACACAGGATTGCTAATTTTTAGATTACAGGATTACTTAGAGTTCATTGTCATTTTGTGTCACTAACTGAAGAGATTTGTAGCATACAGGCTATGGAATGCATCCGATAAATATAATAATCTAGTAGAATATTTGCTAGACAATATGGAAACAATTTTTCCTACTTTCTCCAAGAGAAGGATAAAGGCTAAATAACTTGTCTTAATTCATGTATAATTTACAGCATACCTAATAGCTAATTTCAGTTCTTGTGTTAAATACCACTTAAATACCAGTAATGGTATTTAATTTATCTGCTTTGGAGGTCTAACTGGTCTGTTAAAGGATTTGCACACTTGTGAGCATATTTGGATCTCTCCAATAATAGATCCATTGGCTTTATTTCCAGAAACACTCTTTCCATCAGAGATGTTGGCCATAGTGATGTTCAGAGGTGTCAAAGCTGGAAGCTTCTTTGCTTTTCAGAATAACTCATTCCTTTAGTGGGACAGTCCTAAAAAATTTCTAGTAGCTTAAGTGTCTTGGGTTTGTGTGGCCAGGGTTTGGTTGTGGGCATGTTAGAAGGGTGGTTTCTCTGAGAAGCTATGAGGAGCTTCTTCTGTTTCCAGCAGTGCCAATTCCAGCTGGCTTAAGGATGGATGTTCCATTGGCCAAGGCTGAGCACATGAGAAATGGTGGTGTCATCCCTGGGATAACAGACTTAAAAAAAAAAAAACAAACAAACAAAAAAAAAAAACCAAAAAAAAAACCACAAAAAAACCCCCCCAAAAAAACCAAAAAAACCCCACCCAAAAATACCAGGTAACTGGGATCAGAGAAGAGAAGGGTGGGAATAAGTAGGAGGAACAGCCCTGAAGACTCCCAAGGTCAGTTCAGAAAGAGGAGCAGGAGGTGCTCCAGGTGCCCAAGCTGAGTTTCCCCTGAAGCCTGGGTTGCATATCATGGTGTGTCAGGCTATGCCCCTGCAGCCCATGGAGGACCACAGGGATGCAGGGATCCACCTGCAGCCCATGGAGGAGCCCAGACTGGAGCAGGTGGATGCCTGAGAGGAGGCTGTGACCCCATGGAACACCTGTGCTGGAGAAGACTCCCAACATCCTGACAGAGACCTGCAGACCCATGGAGAGAGGAGCCTTCACTGGAGCCGGTTTCCTGGTAGAACTTGTGATCCCACGGGGGACCCACAATGGAGCAGCCTGTCCTTGAAGGACCATGGAAAAGTGCCCCATATTGAGCAGTTTGTGGAGAACCATTGTTTGTGTGATGGACTCATGTTGGAGAAGTTAATGGAGAACTGCCTCCCTAGGAAGGACCAGGCTGGAGTGGGGAAAGGACTCTCGTACCTGAGCAGTAGCAGAAAAAATGTGTCATGAACTGACCATAATCCCCATTCCCTGTTTCCCTGTGCCACTGAGGGAGAGGAAGTAGAGCTGGGAAGGAGGGACAAGGTAGGGGGAAAGTGTTTTTAAGGTCTTATTTTACTTCTCATTATCCTGCTCTGTTTTTCTTCATAATAAATCAATTAATATCTCTAATTCAAGTCTGTTTTGCCTGTGACAGCGCTTGGTGAGTGATCTCTCCTGGTCCTTATCTCAACTCATGAACCTTTAATTATATTTTCTTTTCCCTGTCCACTTGTGAAGGGAAGTGATAGAGCAGCTGTAGTGGGAGCCTGGCACTCAGCCAGGGTCAACACCCCCCCATCCAGTCAGCCTGATCTTGCTTTAGAAACACAACAGCTGTCTGCTCTGAAAGGAGAACTGTGACAGTAAGAAAGACAATACTGAAAGGGAAGAGCCAATTTTCAAATTCCTTCTATATTTTCTCCTTCCACCTCTGAGAGTACACATCAAAAGCTCTCTTGGGGTTTCTCAGAAAGGATAACTGCCAGGGTGAATTGTGAGGGAATCTACTTACCATGCTGCTGCTGAAATCCTGTCTGAGGCTGTTAATTTATTCAAAGATAAACAAAATGCTCTTATTGCCTTACATGCAATTTTGACAGATGGCTCTTAGCATTCAGCCCAGGTGTAAAGAGACAGAGATGAATGGATCTGTTCTTTTAAATTCACACAGATACTTGTGACTTTCATCTCTACCTGAAAACCTCCTCAGGCTGTCTATCTATCTCTTGTTCCATGTAATAGACAGATCTTCTTCTCTCCCAATCCTTACTTGATTGTGCCTTTTAACAGAAGTCCCTCCCTCTGGAATATTCAATTTGCTGAGAATGAATCATATATATCAATAATATCTGATTTGAAAGTAAAATAATATTTAATTATGAATGTACATGAGTTCTTGGCTCAGTGGAAAGCTTTAAGAAAAGAAGAGAAAAATACCTATCCTCCACATCACATAAGTAAAAAGAGGTTGTCTCATTTCCCATTCCAAAAAGTAATGATTAGATAAGTTACATGAATTTGAACAGTGAAAACAGAGAGCAGGATTGAAATTATGGTGTCTTTTCAAATACAGGACTTCCCCTATCCTAAAAACCATCTTGACTGACATCCCTGCTTAAGTGTGCAGATAATGTGCGGTACAGAACATGGGAGAAGTTTCATGTCATTCTGCAAATATTTTTAAGCCATAAGGAGAGCTGTATTCCTCAGCGCCTTAATCTGTGTCACATTGTTGAAAACCGCAGAGGATGAAAAGCAAAAAAAGGTGGCAGAAGTAGCAGATATATCTGCTACTTTGCTCTTAAATTATGTCTTAGAGTGTACAGAATCTGAAAGTTAGAAGGTTAGAAAGTTGCCATTATGGAGGGCTGTAGAAGTAGAAGAATAAATAGGGCGTACAGGATCTTTGAAATTAAGGTAATAATGTGCATGAGGCACCTAAAAACACACACACAAAAAAAAAAAATCTCAGCTCTGCTGTGTTCAGGGTCTTCTGGTGAATACACCAGTACTCCATACCTGTTAGCTTTCAAATGTTGTTTAACTTTGTGATAAGGTAAACCATATTAAGATAATGTCAAGATGCCCTTGATCATTATCAGCATCAGAGAACATTTTACTCAGGGGTTCTGGACATAAACTTACCCAGGTTTCAAACCAGAAAACATATTGGCTAAGTAGAAGCTATTTTGCTGCCTTTCTGGTTTGAGCTATTTTCTATTGTGTACCATTGCTATCTTTACTGAAGGGTTTAAAGTACTTCTTTTCTTCCTCAGCTTCTAAACTCATGATTTGGCCAGTGGAAGATGAAAACGTGTCCGTGTCTCAGACCTGGAGATGGTGGTGTATTTGAGACCAGTCCACTTGTCCCTCTTTACTCATTTAGTTTAAATGTGAATGTGTTACAGAACTGAATTCAATCACCATAACTAGAGTGGTGTGTGATACAATATAATTTCTCTCCTGTGCTTTTAGGAAGCTTGCTAATTCAACACAAATTGAAGGGTTTCGTTCAGGAGTTTGTAACAGTGCCAAATGCACTGGCATGGGATTTGCTGGACTCTTGTGCCTGCACAAGCTGCTGCCATTGTAACAACACCACGGTCCTTGTCTCAATAAACCACAGTAAGTTTGTTAAGATTATTTGAGGTCAGTTTACCCAAGGGACACTAAGTGGAGATGCAGGCTGTGCTTCTTGGAAAATTTTCTTCTCTCCCTGTTTGCCTAGCATATCTGGCAGAAACCAATATCAATCCTGCTTCCTGTGATGGTGATAAACACGAGAGTTCCTATCTCTAGCTGTCTTTGGCTAAGGTCTAAGGCAGGAAAGAGGGTGAATTGATTGTGTGTGAATGAGATAAGTCCATGCAGTAAGAAATCTCTGCATGTTTTTAACCTCTCTGTCCCCAAATGACGTTTGAGCTTCATTTACAAGGATTTCTAAAGGCGTTTTTAAATCATACATTATCACTAGAATTTGGAGTAACTTGGACTTTTTTTTATGTTCAGGGTAAAGTATTTAGTGAATATTTCTACTTGTTCTGCCATCATTTGTTAATAAAAAGCATAAATAAAAAAATGAAGTCTTCACACCTAATGTGAAGTTCGCTTTTTTAGTGTAAACTTGTCCAGAGCGAGTGAGAAATTCAAAGGAAACAGCTCCCACAGGTGAAAATAAAACCTTTGAAATAACCACTGATTCTGCTATCTGGGATGGAAAAAAGATCTTACAGCCTCTTCCCCAGATGTGCACTTCATGTGCACCTTCATGTGCACTATATTTCTCCCTGCAGGAAGATGGGAAGAGTCAGAGGCAAACAGCATCTGATAGAATAAGATGAAAAAGCCAATCTCAAAAGTTGCTGCTTGGTGTGAGGCTGCTTTAATGCTGCAGTTGGCTTAAGAAATGCCAAGTTCTTTGATATGTAGAAGGCTTGGTGTTAGAGACAAAATATAGTAAGAGGCAGTGTTTAAAATTCCATCTATGGGGTTTTGATTCTCTGCCTTGTATGTTCTGTCTTCTAATCAGTCTATCTATAAGAATAGTGAGTTCATCTCTTCTTTGGTGTAAATATAAAACTTAGAAGTGAGTGATCATTCTTTACTTTGATGAAACCTGTGAAAAAGCACTGAAATATTGCATAGTGTAAACAGAGAGAACACTTGAATGTGCTTTCTCAAATTAATGTTTGGAAAAAGGCAACATTATCCTTGCAAATATCCTGCCTGGAATTGCTCTTTTCCAGAAACTTTGCAAACTTTTTCCTCACAGGTTTTCTTT
Source organism: Cettia cetti (assembly GCA_013401135.1). Taxonomy (NCBI): domain Eukaryota; kingdom Metazoa; phylum Chordata; class Aves; order Passeriformes; family Sylviidae; genus Cettia; species Cettia cetti. The sequence continues at coordinate 29,268 of VZUI01095478.1, read as the reverse complement.
CTGTTCCCCATACTTGCCTATTGCATGGAGTCAGAGTTCAAGTGTGTACTCCCTGCTTTGAAATATTCTTCTGTGATGAAATGCAAAGGCAAACGGAAAAAGTTTTGATATTCTATGAACTGGTCCAGTTATGGCTGGAGTTATCTGATGCCTCACTGAAGAATCTGTATTATTAATGAAGTAGCTGGAAACCTTTCTGTGAAGGGGAGGAGGAAGACAGGAGACATTCTGATAATGCTTCCACCCTCTCTTTTTCAAGGCAATTCCTGGGGATGACATTTCGTAAGGTTGCACTGCCTCAGAATAACATTTCAGCTAGATGGAGAGTGAAGCGAAATGTTTCGCTTCTGTGTGTTGCATATGTGCCTCAGAGGGACATGTTAGATCAAACACAGGGCATCCTGCTATGCAAATCTGTCCATGAAATTTCCAGATGAGAGCTGGCTCCTGTCCTACCAGCTCAGAACATGGGTAGAATAAGTTTTTGTCTGATTCCCAAGTGTAGGCATACCCATTCTTCTGAATTTGCACTTACAGTCTTTGGCATGGAAAGGTGGTTTCAAACCCGCATATAAGCTGTGAAAGGCAGGAGCTGAATGTACTCTGAGTGGCCTTTTCAAAGCTCTTCCACATCTCAATTGACTTTTTAACACTTGTGGTTTCAGCTTCTGGGCTGTGAGGTAGGGGCAGGATGCCAACTAGCAAAAATTATAGGATGGATATTGAAAAGTTTAAATTAGTCCTGTGTCTTCCTAACTATCTTTAATAAATGCTGATAGGCAAAATAATTTTGATTTCTTGTACTGCTGCTGCAGACAGCTGGAAAAAGAAGAATCTTTTAATGAATATGCACAATTGTAATAAGAACAGAAAATGGTACATATACTTAATTTTTTTCTTATAATTTGAAGACTATATTCTTGTGGTCTTCCTGGCGTGATATACCTGAGCTGTAAAGCAGAATTTGCATAGCTTTTGATCTTACAAAAGGCTTCTATTTTACAAGTGTGGTATAATTTGATGCTCCAGTGGTTTTGACTTACAATGGTATTTGCAAATCTTTTTCATTCTTTTGGAGCTGAATTTTATGGAGAAATAGTAAGTAGATGACATTTTTGTAAGTGGAAAGAATTGGCCTATCTCAACTGACTAGAGAACATTCTCCTCTGGAGTGGAAGGTAGTCCCTGGTATGTTCTTCCTCTGAACTGAGCTGTCTTTTTTCAAACAGAAAGGTAAATATGCCTTTAGGCTGAAGAATTAAATATTGTGGCCTATCCAAGACAAAGTAGTTTCCCCCAGAAAATTTGGATTTTTTTTTTCTATCATGCCTTAGTGAGTAATCAGAGATTTAACTGCTCTTGGCAAATATTTGAGGTGATGAACCTTTAAGATTTTGAACATCTATAGAGAGAATGGTTTGATACAAGCTAGATTAAATACATAATGGTAAAGTCTCCTCTAAGAAAACAACTTTCAGCATCAAAGCTATGCATAATATCGTAGAGTAGAGCCAGAGATGACAAACTCCTTCCAACACACTGACATTTAAAAAGCAGACATAATATTCAGTATGATTTTCAATTACTGGGTTGCAATGAACATTACAATCTGGGAGGATTTATTTGCTAAATGATCTTAAGCAATTTGTAAGAAGATCTTCACAAATTTAGTGAAGATCTACAGCAGCATAAGGTACTCTTGCTCTGGTTATCTACAGTAGCAAACATAGCACAGCTACTGCATGTCTACTGCACAGCTACAGTAACAAACACAGATAAGCAAGGAGCAAGTAAAGAGGGCAGAAGGGACACAGTGTGCAAACCAAGACAGCTGAACCAGGAGAGAGATTGAACCAATCACTGAATTTACTGTTTTACTTTAACCATTAATTGCTTTTGATAGTTTTGATAAAGATAAAAGACATACTTCTGATAAAAGAACAAACTAAAAGGAGACTTCAGCTAATTTTACTGTTAAAGAGTGAACATAGTTGGAGCTTTATGAGGCCCTAGGTACAGATCCGGGACAAACATCAGATATCTTTTAAAAGCCAGCCAGTGTATTACAGAAAGCAATTCTTGGGTACAATAGAGCATTTGTTAGAACCCAGGTGGAGACAGTGATGAAATTGACAGATGAAATGATGAATGCACCCAAGAATTGAAATACAAACCTGGTTAACCAACATCTGCCAAAACTAGGGATTTCTGTATTACAGCTCAGTTCTAGTTTGAGAGTGTGTTGTGGTTTCACCTCAGCCAGCAACCAAACCTGATGCAGCTGCTCACCCACTGGAGAACTCATGGGCTGAGATAAAGACAGTTTATTAGGGAAGGCAAAAGCCATGCACACAAGTAAAGAAAAACAACGAATTAATTCACTGCTTCCTATGGGCAAACAGGTGTTCAGCCATCCCCAGGAGAGCAGGGTCCCATCAAATCTAATGATGATGGTTACTTTAGAGAATATCATCACTCCAAACATTGCCACCTTCCTACTTCTTCCCCCTACTGAGCATGATGTAATATGGTCTGGAATATCCCTGTGGTCAGTTTGGGTCATCTGTCTTGGCTATGTTTGTTCCCAACCTTTCATGTTCCTCCAACTTCCCTCACCAGTGTGGCAGTAAAAGACCTTGGCTCTGTGTAAGCCCTGTTCAACAATAAAAATATCTCTACATTATCAACTCTGTGTTCAGCACAAATCTAAACACAGTCCCATGCCGGACACTGGAAAGAAAATTAACTCTCAATCAGCCAAACCCAGTGTAGAGTGGTTTCAGCAACAAAACAATACTGACAGCAGAGTGCTTGAGAGCTTACAGCGGTGAGGTCACTTTTCCATAACTGCAGCATCACTGCTAACAGGAAATGGATTTCAAGACATACCTGTCTTGTGTACAAGCCAGCAACTGGGAAGCTGCAATTCAGCTTGAACTCACTGCAGAATTCTTCTTGCAATCCTATGCTAATGAAAGGGAAATAGTTTGTGTCAGAATTTTCTAAGAAAGTCAAAAAGGATGTCATTAGAGGAGAGGTGTAGGAATTAGGCAAGGGTGATGATTCTGCATAAGAAAAGCTCCCTCATGTTTTGTTTTATTATTCTGAATGAGAGATACTTGGAATATATAGCCTGTTAACAATGACGCATTCTGTCTGAAAAGCCTGTGGTACTGCAGTCTGGACCTGGTGCATGGTCCCAGGCTTTGAGAAATGCAGCATCTTATAAGTTTGAAATCTAAATGAAAATAAATGCTATATTTATGACAAAGAAATCAGGAAAAGTATTTTCTTACTTTCTAAAGAGGCTGCACCTGGGCTGGGGTTGCTAAGCCCCTGAGGCTGGCTGGAGCTGTGTTTGACTGCTCAAGACAGAGAACTTGCAGCTGATGGAATTTTACTGCAGAGAAAACTTTTAAGAAGTGCGGCTGGAAGAGCAGAAAGTCCTTCTTTCCCCTCTGCCCCTGTTCTAACCAAGAGTGCTTAGGAGCATCTGACAGACTCTAAAGTGTGACTCAGGAATCCTGGCTTAGTTGGTGCTTGCAGCAGAAAGCCATGAAAAGCAGGATGTTTGGAAATGCTGCACACAGAGACTGGTGGATTTTAAACTGCTGTTATTGAACAGGGACTAATGGGCAGCGTTTAAGTAACTCAGATATATAAGGGAGGAGTAGTACATTTAGTTGTGATAAGAGTGAGGGAAATGGGACTAAACCTCATTTAGCTAAATGTTTTGAACTCTACAGATATGAATAAAGCTTAAATGATATTTCAAAAATATTTTCTGTTTTGTTGATTGTGTCAGATTCTCAGACCAGCGATAAGTACTGCAACCAGCTCAATTCAAGCAGAGGACTGTTTGTTTCATTTACTAAAAATAAAAAAGCAGCCCTGTCTCAAAAACACATCTCATTTTTTTCCCATTTGAAACTCTGTATCTGAACTGAGATTCACATAATATGGAAACAGAAATGGGACAATGAGGGATAGAATATCCTTAGCCATGTTTATTTTTCCTCATACCGTATCTTGTATGTTTCTCCAATGCATACAGTTTAAACTGCTTATGCAGTGAGAATAAGTTGTAAATAACCATTACAGAAGCAATTTCTAAGAGAACCTAGCCAGCCTATATGTTGTGCATTTTACTTCCTATTACAAAGAAGATTATTTTGTCATGACTGCACTAATACTCACAACATCCAAAAGCCTGTAAATTACTTTCACTCATCAACGTGGGACACACATGTATATCTAGAAAGGGCACTGTTCTGGCTCCTAATTATCTGGAAGCACAAAATGGATACCAAGGTGTCACACACCTCTGCTTAGAGCAGCCATCAGTGCAGCCAGAATAGTAGAATAGTTAATGTAAAGAAAAAATACATTAAATTGCAAGTTCTTCTTTTCCTGGATGTAACAAAAGTGGTTCATGCAAACCACAGCAGTGTTTATAAATGAATAGGAACTGAATATTTGTGTAGTGTTGAAGAGATCTCTGAGGTTAACAGGGAGGAGGGCATGAATTTTAATAATTTAATGGCTGCCCTTTGTTGGTAGTGGTGGTTGCCTCCTTTATTTCAGATAAATAATTTAAAATATGGTAGCCTGATGCTAAAGCAAGTGCACATTTTTAATTGAAATGGTGCTTTTAACAGAGATACAGAATATTCTGTGCCTAAAGTCATAATTCGTTTTTGCCCAAGAAATTCTTCACTTCAACTGCAACAGCTGCTTTCAGATATACAAAAATTCTACCTCCAAGCCTTAGTTGACATTAAGAGTCATGTATCTTCTTCTTTAATATTCTATGTGTGTTCAAAACCAGCAAAACAACATGCAAATAAAAGCCACTTTGTATCAAATCCCTAATAGATCCAAAAGATGTCTCAATACACTAAAAATATACTTTGAAAGAAGTAAAGCAAGGATTGTATAAAAATTCACTTAGATTCAGAAACAATCTACAGCAGACCAAGAGAAACTCTTGAGACAGAAGCACAGAACCTCGGATGGCAAAGGCAATGAAGGATAAAGGGAAAAATCAGAAAATTAAGAATAAAGGAGAAATAAGCTGTATGTTCATTGAATCCTCAGGTAGAAGGGTTGGTTTCCAGGATATTACATGTGCAACTATGGGGAAAAACAGTGGAGGAGCATTGCCTTTCACTTTTCTCCTAAAAGTCATTCAGCTTTCAAGTTAGGAGGATTTGTCATGTTGTACTTTGTTTTGGATAGGTGATGGGCAAATCTATACTGAGGTTTATTGGTGTTCAAGGCTCATCACTCCAACATCCCCTTTTCCCACAGTGCTTGTCTTTTACAGCACCTTCTAGCCAGCTCCACTGGACCTACAGCTTTTTGTCATACGTGACTGCAATGGTACCATGGTAGTAGTGACCACCAGAAATCATGTGCGTTTAGACCTGCCAACTTGTCTCTGTTTACTGATGACAGGACCCATTTGTTCATCTCTTGTGAGATGTAAGCTGTTTGCTTGAAGGCACGGTTTATGAGTAAAATCTCTCATAGGTCCTTGAGGGTGTGGGAAATGAAGCTGAATTAAGACTTTTTATTGTTCTCTTCCTGCCTTTCTGCTCACTACCAACACTGTGCCCTCTTAAGATTCAGGATAAAGCTCTTTGGTCTTGGGAAGGGCAACCACTAAGGCTGCCTTTCCAAATCCCTCCTCCCAAAGGAAGGGAGTACGAAAACTACAGGAGTGCCTGGTACAGTGGAAAGCACAGCAGCGCCTGACATAATCAATGCTGAAAGATTCCCTAACATCCTTGAGGACTCAGTGTTCCTTATGCAGATAAGCCATTTTTATTGATGTATCTGAGTGGACCTGGGTGCAGTTAAAGACCATAGCCTCAACTAGCAAAGAAAGGCTGAGATTTGTACTGTGAGCAAGAAGCTCATCCTGGCAATGTGACTGAGTATGAACACCAAATGCCACCCTGAGGGCCAATAGTTGTGCAGGTTCCAAATTTTATTTCATTTATTGACCAAAATGACACAGAGATCACACTAGATTGGATGTTGCCTTCCACTCTCACACTGAAAGCTGTGAACAAGATCCATCCTGTTTGTATGCTCATATTATATCCATGCAGCATCCAACCATCCTCTGCTTAAGAACTTTTTCTCCCTTACTCACCCTTGGACTGGGCTCTGAATATTTCACTATTCTTCTTTTACATTTGAGATTATTGAAGTTGATGAGTATTTCACAGTAAATAGCTCCTTTCATGCTCACGTTGATTAGCATTTCAGCAAAATCTTTACACAAGCTGAGAAACGCTTCAGAAAAACTCACAATGAATACCAAAGATGATTTATTTTCACTCATGGATGTTGCTTCAATGGATAGCAAAGTAAAATTTGCTTTGTAATACCTGCTTCAGTTACCCTTTCCCCTAAGAGACAGTCCAGATGAAATCGCCTCAATTACAATAGGAAACAAAAAGGTTATGTTTGGTCCTTTAGGTGGAATTAATTTCTGTTGATTGAGTAACATGTATGTGGTGTTTAGCTTATCTGTTGTGTCTGTTTCAGGTCCTGTTTGATGCCCATTTCTTCCTTGTCTTTATGACCCAGGCAAATCTCGGTGTAGACACACAGCTTGTGACCACAGAGTGGTCACAGAAGATTTTAATACATATTATAATAATGGTACATGTGCAACAAGAGGTGGGTGCTTTCAACCTTTTAGCGAATGAAACCTCTACAACCATACAGGAAATTATAGGCCACATTTGCAAGGTGGATGCATGCTTGTTTCTTAAAAACACTCTTAGCTTTCCTTTTTTTACAGGCTGGCATTTGCCATGTGTACAAAAGACTTGAATACTCCAGCCAGGAAGATCAAAACATTCTGTGGGACTGACTGTTTCTTGGCAACAGGATGAAATGTCCTACAAGCATGGCATGCTGCTGTGAGGTGTTCCACCTGTGCAGAGTAGCCGCTGTGATTGGGAGTGGTTGTGAAAAGTCAGTGTTATCTTTCCTGTAGTTTAGAGATAGGCCCCAGAGATAAGATCTACCTGGAGTGAGGGGAAGCAAGGCCTAAGCCTTTGCTTTGGATTCAGAGGAAGAAATGCTTGGGCTTTAATCTCAGACTCCCCCAAGAGTTTTATTATGTGGGGTTTTTTGAATTTTCTACTCCAACTTAAAGCATCAAGGATATTTTGACATTTTCCTTTCTTAAAAAATTGTGGTATGTAACTGCTTGTCAGATAGTCTTTCTGAAGGGGAAAAAAAGGAAAGGTTGTTTTCTTTCTCTTTTTCTCCCAGAGGCTGTTAGTGTTGTATGTTTTTGTTCTGGTCTTGCCTTCTAGTTCCCTGCAAATATATCTCCCCATCTTTTCTCTGCTTCCTGGCTAGAGGGAACATGCAAGGTGGATCCCACGTGGCAGTCAAACTGAGCTCAAATAAAGTATTTTGCTGTATTTTTGTACCAGTTTTATTTGTGTGTTTGATATTTTTGATATATTTTCTTTCTCTCTCCTCTCTTCCCACAATGCCCTGATACATCCATAAATTGGCCCAAACTCCTTAATCAGTGCTTTTTTCTGGCTCTGTGGGCTCCTGTTTCATGCCAGGTGGAGCCTGGCTGCCAGACCAGGTGGTTTGTAGCTGCCCTGCTGCCAGAGCTGCCGGCACTCTGCCTGTAGGAGTGCACTCCCAGCACAGCCTCTCCATGCCCTGCTGTGCAGGCAAATGTGTGGCTCTGCCTTTGGAGTAGCAGAAATAGAAACTGAGTGGACTGAAGTAGGAAATGTTTGCATACAGCTCTGGCAATCAATGATTCCATTCAGTCAATTTTATTGCCCTGACACCCTTATAAATACAAGCAGAGTTTCCACTCTTCTGTTTCTGCTCTGTTAGCAAGCAACAATTTGAGAGGGCTGAATCTGTGCTTGTAACATCAACTCGGTAGTGTTTTCTAGTATATGGGCAGAAATCACAAAAAAATTGGGTTAATATATGCAACATACAGATAAACTGATTGCTCTGGTGCTCCTGGAACAGAAATTTAAGTTTTCCTCTAAGATTATGAATGGCTGTGAAAGAGTGTTGGGGCTTGTTGCTCCCATTGTCACTGATTGGAGTACGGTGTAACGGGAGCAAGAAACAAATTTATATAAATGTATTGATCTTGTATCCAAAGATCCTTGTCTTGTTCATGTCCCCAAGGGTGTATAGGGAATGTATGATTTTAAAAATATATTAATATGGCAAGGGTGAATACGAGTCCCAGTGCTTAATTTGTCAGCCTTCTCCATTTGCTTAACCATTCCCTTGAGGACAGCATTGGGTGCTCAGGACAAGCAGGTATCTAAAGAGTGTTCCAGATTAGAAAAGTCAGACTTCTAGTCTCCAGGAGTTTGAAACAGAAAAGGATAACTTTTATTAACTGACATACTGGGATAACTTCTGTTCCTGCTCTACAGAGGTGTTGAAGCAGCTGTTTCTGCGTGTAGCTACATGCAAGATTTATTTTTCTGCATTCAGAGATTTTCTTGGTAATATTCTGACACTTGAACTTCCACACAGATCAGGTTATCCAGCTTCTCTAAGAGTATTCATGTACTTGGGTATATATACTTAACTTTAAATGAGGTAAAGATAGCAGAAGTAGGTGCCACTCAGTGTCCTGTTTTGACTTCCTTTTCCCTTTTCTGACCTTTATCACTTTCAAAAGCTTGTGAAAAATGTCAGAGACAGCCAGCTCCTTCTCACAGCAGGTAACCTCTCAGACTTGGAACAGAATTCTTAACCCAGTTCTTGTTTTTCTAAATATGGCCTATTTCAGGGCTCGTTTCACAGCAAGGTGTGCTGAAAACAGAGCTCTTCCTTTTTTGTTCACTGGTGACTGCACTTGATTTCGTGTTTCTTCAGACCCTTTTGTGCTATCCTGATTACTCTGTTTTGCTCTCAGAAGTTCTCCTGTATTTTTTCCCTCTCTAACTTCAGATGCTTTGAACAAGATAAGATCACAGTTGCTCAAGTGGATCATGGGACAAATATTGCAAAAGGAAGAGCTGCTCAGCCTGAGGTTTGACCTTGTGTGCTCTGATCTGTCAAACTCCCCTCACCCTGCCTGTACCATTTGTAACCCACAGAAACTGAGTGTTTGGAAGTCACAATGAAGAATCTCTGTTCTGTATTTGCCAAGCACTTCTGGGTATTGTAAGTCCAGCAGTGCTAAAAAGTATGTGCTGGTTCTGGGGGCAGAACTCAAGAATTTTATTTGGGTATGAAATAAGACATTATGGAACAAGTAAATCCCGGTATTGGTAGGGGTGCCTAACACTGAATTCAGTGATACCTGCACTGAAATATTAAGGGGAGGAGCATGTTTGCCACTTTTGCCTCATATGTAGCTTAACAAAAATGCAAGAATAAGTAAATAAAAGAACTTCCTACTCTTAGAGTCTCCTATATAGCCCAGGTTTAATGCACTCACAGAATCAGTAGGAAACTGGGATTTCTATGATTTCCATGGCTAAAAACCTATGTTGAGAAAGTGTCCACAGCTAAACTTAATTTGTAAAACATCTGTTATGTCATCTAGCTTCAGGGAGGTTTCTAAAACCATGAGTAACAGTGTCTGGGCCAGACAGAAGGCTCAGTACAAAAAGTCTCTGATTCTGCTCACTCACATGCTGCAGCTCCTGGTGTAGGGAGTTCCCAATTCAAGGCTAGTAATTTCTGTTTTATAGTCCTTAATTTCTTCTCTACATCTAATTACATTTTGACTCTATTTAGAATTCTGCTTTCCACAGCCTCCTGCAACACATGGTTCTATAACTGAAATAAACTCAGTTTTGCACTTGTAGTTATAGAATCACAGAATGATTTGAGTTGAAAGGGACCTTAAGATCACCTTGTTCCAAACCCCTGCCGTGGACAGTTTATAATTTAATATGATGTCTCTTTGTTCTGACATTAGGAAGATCTGACTAATATTACTTCTCCATCTATTCATTATTTTTTAATATGTCTACTATATTCCCACCTGTGATTCTTTCTTTTACCACCTTAAAAATCCTAATTAATTTAATCTTTCATCATTAATTTAATCTTTTCACCATACCTTTGATCAGATTTTTCATTTTTTCTCTATTTATGTTGCATCTCTTTTGAAACAGGAGACCAGAACACGTATAGGAATCAAGACGCAGAGATGTCTTTAATAAACGCAGTAATGTTTAATTGTTACTTTGCCATCTCTTTCTGTCTAGTAATTCCAATAGCTCCATTTATTCTTTGCCATCACAGATACAAAAAGAATATTTTCTGAGAACTATCTTCAGTGGATCCAAAATCTCTTCCTTAGTAATGACAGCCTACCATCATATTCAGGTAGTTTGGTCTGCTTATTTCTCATTCAAGTTCCTTTATCTTTACCCACACTGATTGTGATTTTATCCATACAATTTCAAATGTAATTTCATCAGTGTTGTCAAATATCATGAGATCCCCTGAAATACACTTTCTCCATAACTCTGCTTTACTCCTTTGAACTATATTAATATATTTTCTAAATTACTGAATTGCTGAAAATGCAGATCCTTTTAAAAGCTTACTTGCCTTTTAAAATTTTAACCTACAGGGTGAAACTGAAGGCTGGTGAAAAGTCAGTTTTGATAACAGTGAGTTGCTGCTCAAAAGCAGGTAAAACACCATCATACTTTCAGACCCATTCTTTCAAAATTCTGTCTTTTCAAAACATTAGGTGTCCTCTTAACACTTGTAAGGATAAAATCTGCCTGTTACAGTATGAATCCAATTGAGATGCTGTTTTCTAAATTTTGAATACCAATGGGAGTGAAACTGGTGCCCAGCTTGACTAACAATAAGTGTCTAATGATAGATCCTTGGCTACCCAGCAAAGTTTTGTCCTGAAACTTTTGAGTCTTCATCAGGAGTGTAACCAGCCTTGCATTAACAGCTAACTACTGAATTTGTTGGAGAAGATGTTTTTATTTTGAAAATGACAGTGGAGAAAGGTTGATGAGGCCAATGAGTAACACATGCTCTCATAATATCTGGTTTAGCTTTTCCTACCAGATACAATACTGGATTTAGCCCTAATTTTGAGTTCGGAACTTACTTCTTTTTTTTTTACTCTAAAACTGAAAACATGCCACATCCAAAGACAAATTTAAAAAGTATATACTTTAATATAAATAAAAATAAAATGAATTTGCATTGGCTTTCAATTTTAATTTTAATTTTAATTCTAATTTTAATTTTAATTCTAATTTTAATTTTTTTTTAAAGAACATTTCTATAATTCAGATTCAGTCACTGAATAATTGAGGTTGGAAGGAACTTTCATATGAATGAAGGAAGATTGCTCTGTTCATTGTCTATTTTCAATGAGTAGGGAAATACATAACTCATTGGAGTTACGAGCTCCTTGCTGTTTTGAATATATCCAAATGCAGAAAGACTGAGATAAAAAACAGCCTGTGTTCCTTAAAGGACCTAATACACTGTGGATCCATTTTGCCTGGCTACAACAAGAGAAGACTAAATTTAGGTGTCACATCCAGGCAAGAAATTTTGTTGAGTGTCTAAAACCATATCATCCTAGAGAAGTCAGATGGAAAGAAGTGTCCATTTCTTATATGCTACATGTCTCCTCCTATACCTCTACCCCAGAAATTCAAAATTCAAATGCTTGCTCCTATCGTATTCCTTGCTCCTTTTTGTTTAAGAGAGAAGAAAAGCAAAGCTGATGATCATCCACATTCCACTAACATAACATAGAATTGGAATTGTCATGTATCAGTTGATAACTAAAGAATTTGCTGACGCTATACAGAGCATTTATGTTCCAAGAAAAAATCTGTGGATCAGCATGTTCATAAAAACTATCCTTAATTGTTTACTCCAGGGTTTCAGTTTCCTCACAGTGTAAATGGGAATGAAAAGAGAATCCTAGAAATGTAACATGATTTTAGCATAAAGCAGAACCAGCCTATTAGTAAGCAGGATAGTTAAAGACTGAAATGTCTCTTCTGTTTTCAAATAGATGAAAAATGTAGTGAGAAGTGTCTTTGGAACCTTCTGGCTGTTTCAGGAAAATCTCCTTTCTGCATAAAGCTGGAGTAATTTTTCTTGAGTATGAAGAAAATAATTTTGTGCTTTTTTTTGCTGTTATGCATTAGCTCTAATTACCGCTGCCACATTGTAAACTAAAAGTCTTATTCAAAATGTAGTCAATGTGTGACATCTCACTAAACTTTGAAACTAAACTAATGAGAAAACTCTAGAAAAACATTATGCTTTGTGTAATATTTCAAAGGAAATTCTTTTAAGAACAGTACTTACAAATATACTCCTTCCTCTTACTAATTGCTTTAGAATAAAAAATTAACACCTCTGTAAATGTGTTATTAAATTAAAATTTAAACCTTCAGTTTCATCTGCAAGGGAACATTAATTAAGGGGAAAGTAAAGCAAATGTAGAGGAACTTTTATAATTTCCTGATTTTTTACACCGTCTCTCTTCATTCCTCTTCTCAGCCTGAGATGTCTTGAAGAAAATGAGGCTATGTGCACATCTTCCATTCACAAACATGTCATTAAGTGAGGATTAAACTTTAAACCTTCTGGCAGCCTGCTGAAATGACTAGCCTTAGATGAAAAAACACCCAGAAGTTCTCATCAAACATTTGATCCTAAACAATCTGATGCCAGATACTGTTCTCCTGAGGAAAAAAAATTCAGAGGTGTTCCAAGTGGACAAGCATCATTTACTTACTCCCAGTGGCAATCGAGCAGTGATGGTCAGGATGTGCACAGCACAGGACATGGCTCTGCTAGCTGCTGCCTGGGAAGCTCATTCATCAGTGCACAGCACATGAAGGGAATGTCACAGCTGTCAAACCTTGCCTTCTGCTACAAACAATACAGCCATATTCATGCCCCAGATACAACATCTTTATTTCATTGCAAAAATGATGTCTGGGCTGCAGAGCCTTGCTTTGAAAAGAAGGGAAGAGTTTTCAGTGTAACTTCCCTCCTGCATGTTGGGTGCACTCCAGCTCATCTGATTTTGTTATCTGCAGTGTAGAAATTTACCTCAGAGTTGGTGATCCCATGCTCCCTTTAGATATGATGAAGAGCTATAGACACTTTTAAGCTGTCATTCATCCAGTCTATTTTAGCCACTGCCTTCAGTGACAGATGAATTATGGTCCTGATCTGCCTATTTTTCTCAATTGGCAGTAAAGAAAGCCTGGAGTAAAATGCTCAGATGTAGATTTCTTATGCATGCATCTCACTCTGCAGTGTCCTAATTGAACTACCTAAGGCTCTTATCTACAATGAGAAGTGGCTAAAATCTTTTGTGACAATGATGTCCATCTAGTTTCACAAACCTATTTCTGTTAAAGGAAGTAACTTTTTTATTGTTTGAGATTGAAAGTAAGCCTCTTGAGGTATTTTATACACTTATTTGCAGTCTAAAGACATGGTAGTATATGTAAACAAATAAGCTTTTTCAAGAAAAACCTTAAAGTGAGCTCTCTTGTGCCTTTTTTTTTTTTTTTTTTTTTTTTTTTAGTAATTAAGGGAGAGTTTAAGCACAGTCATTCAATCAAAATTCAGAGTTCGCCCCAAAGCCTTCATGTTTAGCTTTTGTATTCTGACTAACTCTGAGAATATACTTTAGAACTCCGTGAAATTTGGAAGCTTTCTTTTGGCTAGATTTTCTTGTTCTCAGTTTAAACGTTAGCTGGAAGACTTGAAAGAGCAATTTAGTCATCTCACAAAAGGAAAAAAAAAAAAAAAGTGACTGTGATTGGAATGGGTCCAGGATGTTTAAGAGATGATTTGATTAGAAGAGACTTCTCTCCTGAGTGTTAATTGAGGTTTATAAGTTTCATGGACAAAGCAATAATCAAGCATATGTCCAGAAACAACAACTAGCCCCTCTGCATCTGTCAGTGTGAATTCTGTACAGTTTTATGGGTTTTCCCATTAGATGTGTTCTAGGGGGAGCTTTGAGAACAACAGAGTCTAGAGTATGAAAACTCACAGAGTCTGACTGACTCAAGCTTTCGGTGGATCCTCATGAGCCCGTCCCTTTATACATCTATTAAGAATTAAAATGGAAAACTATGCTAGGTGTTATCCATTCAATATTTATCAGAGAAAATAATCCATGCTTTCCAAATTTTGTGAATGTTCTTCAGTACATTACATTTACAGTAATATAAATCTGTAATTTACATTACAAATTTTGTTTCTGATATACAAAAAAAAATTATTTTAAACCCTCAGTTTTAACTAAAGATCCTTGGGGATGCTTTCCTTGGGGATGCTTTCCTTCCTACAATTGTGTGGGGATTTCAGTCAGCAAATCACCACTATTGGGACTCTGTGCCATTGATCTCAATTTATACTAACATCTTACAGCACAAAAAATTTGAGGATTCTCCTTGTAAATTTCTCCTAGACCAGTGGAAAGTACATGTGACACTCAGTTCATTTGAGTTATGAGATGAAAATATTCTCCTGAACTTTCTGTTTTCCTGTGATTGCTGGAGGTGCCGTTTGACAATCCTATTCACTTCTCCAGGAGCTGCAACATTAAATATGTCTAAGGGGGGAGAGCTGGAAGGATCTGAGCTGGTTCCATCAGGAATTACAACAGGACAAGGAGACTAATGGTACTTTTTCTAGCTCCCTTCTCAGGTAACACCAGAAACAGCTGATCTGGTTTTCTTGAATTTCACAAATGCTTTCTCTCTGTGTGCCTCTGCTCTTCTTTGCACCCTATGGTCTTCTTTGCCTGTACCTACTTTGCCTAAATTGAGGAGTTATCCATAGCTTAGTGGTGATGACTTAGTCACAACAACAGCAGCTCACTAACAGCTGTCACAGCATCCACCTCCAATGACTACTTGGTCACCTCAAAGTCCATGGTGTTGAGGATGGGCGAAGCTTGGGCTCTTGAGACAGACTTTGCTCAAGTCTTTTCACCAGAGTCAAGTGAAGACTTTTACTGTCTCCATCAGTCTTTGGGAGAAAAATTCTTCTTGATCACAAATCTGGTATGTAGTTAAACACTTTGTGCAGGCAAACCATGTGACTTCTTTAATAATCTTTCTCCACTTATCTTTTTGGCTGAATGTTCCATGCTGATAAATTTTATATCATATGATTGGGTAGATGGAAAAGCCTGTCATTTTTCAGTTAGCTTTTTTTTCTTTTTAATTGAATGACATTTGAGCAGGTTGATGAGCCCGAAAGAAAAGACCATGCAGGTATTTTATAACAGGTATTTGTCATCTTCATGACAGGCAGATGCTAATTTATACTCCTTTTTCTGCATATGATATGTCAACATTTTTCATGAGTGTCATAATCAATATCCAGTATTTCATTCTCTGCAACAGCTTTTTTGCCTGATATCCTTCAGTAAGAGTCATTTAGACACAAGATGTATGGGGTTTCTTCCTTCAGAAGTCAAGTCAGGACTGCATCTTTTTTTTCTAGAAGATTGAAATAAAATAGTAAAAGACAAGATAGAAAAGGAAAAAAAAGAACGGAAAAATTAACAGATTAGAAGAGTCTTAGAAGAGGCCAGTGACTTTCATAAGTGGTATGGTTAACTAAAACTGAGTATTAACTGTATGTTTTGTTCTTTGGTAGGCATAAATGAAACAATTATGAAACAATTACAAGAATTGTTAAGGTAAGTCACAAAAATTGTTGTTGTTGTTGTTGTTTTGTGAGGGGTTTTTATGGGTTTTTTTGTATGTTTTGGTAAAGAAGAATCCACTTTCTCACAAAAGAAAGCTGAGATGCTCAGAGTTCCTATAATATTATACATATATTTCAGATATTTTAATCCAGAAAAAAAGGTAGAGAGTTGATGTTCTTGCCAACAGCTGAAGCTGTATTTCAAAACTTCTGAAACTTTCAGTTAAAAAATTATAGTCTTTTAAAGAAGGATGAAATAGAATTTTGTATTTTAAGGGACTTTTGAAGGTTCTGAGAGGAATTTTTTGATATTTGGATTTAACTGTATCTGGTTTTAGATATACTTTGGATCTTCTTTGGGTGGCTTTCACTCTATTGATAAGAAGTGTCAGCATTAAACTTTTAGTTTGAGAGTGGATTTATTTGTAAATCTTTCAAAGAGGTATATAACTCGTGATTTCCACCAGTGGAAATCTCCAGGTTAATTCTGAAATGAGCCCAGTCCCTTTCACTGTTAGAAATGGAGCTAGCAGCTCCATGTCTCATGGTCCGAGGATTTACAGAGGGGAATTGGAGATGCAGGTGAGCCTCTTAAAGTGCTGTAAGGAATTTGTGTCCATATAGTTCATGTTGTGCATGTAAAGGACAGAAGTTACAATTTGAGACCCACTGGGAATGAAACAGAAAGATCCAAGGGTGGATTCCACCAATCTGTCATTTTACTACTGATAGCTATCTTTGGTGAAGAAGGGAAAGGGATAAAAAAAAATAATAAAAAAGACAGGAAATTGAAGATTATTGAGATGTTCCCCTGAGACTAGAAATGCAAAGGGCCAGGTGCAATCTAAAACATCTGGCAGAGGGAAAAGGGTTGGCCTTCAGCATGGTAGTTGAAGTAGTCATATGCAGTGTCTTATAGTAAAAGAAGCTGATGTCAGTGGGAAAGCCTAAATTGTTGTTAATATTGGTAAAAAGGAGAGGAGACCTGGAATGTACCCTTAACAGGTAGCTGTTCTGTGGCTCCTCAGGATACTGAACTCCTCTCCGGAAGTTTTTTGATGTGCTAATTCTATAACTGCATGAGTTGGAACCAGGGCTAGTGATGAGCTAGCGTGATAAACCTTCCATCAAGCTCTTCTGAAGTGAGGTGGCTGAAAAGCAGTCCCAGAAGGTTTGGAGCACTGTTTTCTAAAGCAACATTGACTGAGGAGCTAATGGACATTTTCCTTTGATGGCTATTTGGAGTTGGTGCAGCTGAAAGAAAAATTAATGGGAAAAAGGATTAAATTTGTCATTAAGTTTTATGTTGTCAGATGTTTTCCAAATTCTGAGGTAGACTTTGTAATTAGAAAATGTGAAATGTGTATATTTGAGTCATAAACTAATCAGTAAGGGCTTTTTTTGTAATCTCTGTTCCAGAAATTTTCCTCATGGCTGCAACTGTCTTTACCAGAATATATACAAGCAAAATCCATTCTTAACTGTTGAAAAATGCTGAGGTTTTCAGTTAAAATGCAGATTTGAATTTGTATATCTTTATTAACCTGACATTCAAATCACTGTTTAATGCAATTTCCAAGAGACTAAGAAACCTGCTTTTAGTAGGTAATTGTTTTGAATGGTTTTTCATATTGCATTTGCTGTTTTTCTTGAACACGTGAGCAACATTTTTATTGGCTCAAGCAGAGAACAGCTGGCTGATCCACAAAAAGCAAAGCCATGAATGAATTATTCTGCTTGTCCTAAACATATAAAATAAACTCATCTACTGCAGCAAACAAGCCAGGATTTTTGTTTATTTTGCACATTTTAGAAAACCTATTTTATAGAGTAAAAATAAAAGACTTTCAAGAAAGTTTTATTGGTATTGCCTCTATCTGCTCCTTTCACCTGGCAGAGTCTTTGCTTGCTAAGAGCTATAGTCATTTAGGTGAAGCATATTGCATGTATTAGTCTTTTTCACCTGGCTGAGCTTTGGCTCACTAAAAGCCACAGTAATTTAGATAAAACAAATTCTGATACATTAGAAAAGGCAATATGACTTTACAGAATACTGCCTGCTGTGGATCATGGTTCTGGGTGACAAGCTCTCTCTAGTCACTGAAAAGCAGAACCCTGAGACCTATACCTACAACCCCTTTATACTGTAAGGTGGTTACACCAAAAGTCTTTTTTTTTTTTTTTTTTTTTTTTTTTTTTTTTTTTTTTTTTTTTTTGGTGGGTCATGCATAGGTAGCTACAAACTCTCAATATTATGTACTCTATTGCTCTGGAAAAATGAGAAATCTACTTTGGGGATGATTTTTACCTCTCTGACTGTGTTGTCCTGGCAATTTTCTTTCAGCAATACCAAGCAATTTCCATCTTCTCTAGAAGGCCATCATAGACTTCCTGTAATTAGGCTAACTTATTCCTTCGTTATTCCTTTCCTCCTTCCTGTTAACACTGAGCTGGGATTTTGTAGGCATTCCATCTGCTTGAGAAACTGCTGGCAGAAGGGGATGTGGCCACATATTTGCTGCTTTTTCTCCTGTTCCTGTCAGAACAGCTGCTGGTGATGACAAACCTTCCATATGGCATTTGTTCATGGGTGATTTACTGCTGAGGAGTTCAGGTCTGTCTGGACATAGGGCAGGTGTGAGTACTGCATGCACATGAGTAAACTCTCTCTTACATGGCAAATAGCATATACTCAAGAGAGTCTTTGGAAGAGCTGATGTTGTGCTTCTTAATTCTCAAGGGATTTATGGCCTGTGGAAATTCTAGGCATACAAAGGTTACAGTATGGGGTCCCTAATGCAAATCTGGGAACCCAGAATTGCACAGCCTTGAGATTTTTCTTGAACTCCCTATGAGAATTGGATAGAAGACACTGGGTAGGGATTGAGATTCTTGTTTTGCAAGGAAGTGTTTCTTCAAAATTGGACATCTTGATACCACAGGCATACCTTGTATGCTTAATGACCTTGAGGTACTAACTTAGACAGAAGTTTATGTCTTGGGGCTGGAGTGCATTTGGCTTGTTTTCTGCCTCTGTGCAGAAGCCAAAAGCCATCTCATTTAATTGTCACTGACTTTGTCTTGCTACATCCTGCCAAAAGACAGTTTAAGATCCTACATGGCAAATCAGATGGCAATTCCACACAAATCAGCGCACAAGGTAATGTGTGAAGTAATGTGCAAAAATCCCTCTAAGTGAGAATATAATTTCTGAGATACACACAAAACTGCTGCTAAAAAAATGGCCTTTTAAAAGCTTTTCTACCAGAATCAGGGCACGGTCCATGAGCTGGTTGAACAGTTAACTGTGCTTCCATGACATGACCACTCCATGCTGCTCGCTTTCTCCCTGGTAAGGCATAAAGATGTCCATTCCGTGGGCCTGCTGTTCCTAAAGAGCCTTGTATCTCTGTGGGATGAGAAGACCAATTCCTCATAGCTGTTAGAAACGTCCCTGAGACCGGTCTACTTACCATGTCCTTTAAATTACCACGGCACATTGAAGAGATCAGCTGAGACTGTGCAACTCATCCCTGCTTGCTCCCCTGTTTTCTCTGTCCCAGAGAACTGAGCTCTTCTGTCATGTTTTCCAGCTGCAGTGTGTTTACCCTAGAGGAACCAGTAAAAAAAAAAAAAAAAAAAAAGATAAAAAAATTCTCGTGGATTTACTGTGTTAATTGCTAAACACAAAAAATAAGCGAGAATTTTGGCTTGAGCCCGAATAATGAGAGATTTGATAGATTTTTTTTCCACATTACTTGTTCTCAGAATATCTGAACGGTCAGCCCTTCCCACAAAGGTGATGTAGTATAAATATTACTTCTAATTTTGGTTGTGTATAAGCTTTGACTGTTGGAATGGGAACTGCTAATTTTCATTAATTTCCTAAAAGTAAATTCCAGTTGCCCTCTTGTTAGTCTGTAAATTGTTTGGAGTTAAAATTAGTGTTGTTCAGAAGATGGTGTGCAAGTTCTAACTGTTCCACCTTTACACAGTGTTCAAAAAGTTTGTGAATTATTGTAAGAAGGGATGAGACAAAATAAATTGTAGTAACAAGCAACTGGAGGAGAACATGATAAATCAGATTTTTTTATAAGTATTGTTATACTTTCTGAAGGCGAGCCAAGCTACAATGATTGTATGTTTAGTCAATTTGTTCTTGCAAGAATCTGAGATCAAAGTATATTTTCTCCCACAGAGACTCATATCCTACAGATCATTTTGTCCTTTGGTAGAAAGAAAAAGCACTATATTTTTCAAACATTAGCTAAGTATCTCAGGAAAAATCTGACTACTCTGTAAATTTTGCTGATTTAAGATGACAGAGTAATTTTCTCATCTATAGTTCAATTTGATTAGTTTGATTACCTTCTTTGAATATCCATTGTTTGCTGGCTTGGACATATTCATCATGTCTCTTACTCATGACCTTGCTTTCTGCTATTCTGCTATGGAAAAAAAAACCCCAAAACCTGCTTCCAGAACTTATGTAGTGGCTTGATTTATGCAGTTTTTGTATTTGTTCATCTTTTAAAAAAAATCCTTATTTATTTTAATCTGTTTGATATTCACTTGGCAAATTACAAAGGTGCTAACAATCTCATACAAACCATTTGTATGATGCTCTTTTCTACTTCCTAAAATAGTACCACACTTTTCATAGGTTGTCTCAGTGACATAGAAGCATCCTTCTAGTTCAATGTTTCAATTGTGTAGCAATCCTTTAGCAAATTTCAAATAAACCTGTCTTTCCTGATTTCCCTCATTTCCTGGGAAATCTTCTGGGTAAGATTTAGGGCTCCAGTTCTTCAGTATATTTTGCCATTCCAGGTGGGGCCTACTGCAGGCCTCTCCAGAAGGACATCCTAGGAATATGGTAGACGTTGCCTTAATCTTTGTGTCATCTCTGTTCTGCAGTTCAATTTTAGCCACTTTCATTTCTGAATCTTCATTTTTTATTCCATTCAGACTCAAAGGACCATTTGCCCTAACCTAAGTTTTCCTCTCCAAAAGCATACCTCATACACCCAACATAAGCTTTTTTGTCTGAGCAATTTTCAAATTCGTCAAATATAATTTTTCCAAACAAAATAATCAACTGTAAGAATTAAAATAAGCATTTTCTTTGCAAAGTGGTGGCATATAGATAGCTGTGGCAACACATCTTTTGTTTGCAAAAACACTATTGTAGGGTAATAAATTATAGCAAAAGTACAGCAAAACCCTGTAATGACCTCCACTCTCTTGGTTTTTTTATTGTCAAAATTTGCAAGTTAATATACATACAGCATACATTTTCTCAGTGAAGAGATGCATATTAGGCTTTCAGCTCTCTCTTTCCTCCCCCCTCTGAAGACTGAAAAGCTTAAAGCTGTCACAGTGAAGTAGACTCTTGTAAAGAAGGATTTAGCTCAGTAGTACTTAAAGGTTAATGAATTTTACCCAGAGACTGAGTAATCTATTGGACTAGCACTGGCTAGTGTACTTGGCTCAGCAACTTGTGGAATGGTTAGATTAACTGAATGCCTACATTACAGCTGTCTAAATACTCTCTTTATCCCTCCCAGCTTTCTCTCTCAAATTTCCATCAAAACAACCTAGTTATATGCAGAAAATAGGTATTAAAATAACCCTTGCATTTTATATTTTGTAACTAAAGCACACTGAAGTTAATGAGAATCTTTCCATTTACTTCAGGGGACTTTACACCTAGCACTAGAGATGTTTTTTTGGTTTTTTTTTTCCCAATTGTCTTGTACCTTGTCATTTGTTCTGCTGAAATGATAGCCTGACTGGGAAATTTTAAGCCAGGAAGCTTTGCAAAAGAAAAAAAAAAAGTAAAAATACCCAAATCCTATCGAGGATCACACTGGAACTTTGTCATCAAAACAGTATTTCTCAGACTCTACATAGCCTATCTTTTGAGATATTTCATGCAAAGTCCTGATTCTTTTTGTAAATTTCACACTGTTGTTAGAGCTCCACAAAACGGAAAGTCTGTTCCACAAAAAATGATACCTTATCAAAAGTGTCATATAGTTTTTCTCATATTTATTCTACAATTAGCCAGTGAAGCAGTCTTTCCTTTTCATGGTCATTTCCAGCTGATAAACTAATTTTTTCTAGCAGAAGTTGTTGCCTTAAGTCCTGAAAGATAGCCTTGTATTTTGGCTGCTGCATTTTGTTATTTGCAATGCTACAGCCTGGACTCATCATTTCTTCCCATCCAACAAGCAAATCTTTTTCATCAATTGGACCTGTTAACTTTCAGTCACCAGCAACACCTTCCTACTTTTTGTCACAACCCATAAAAATAGAAAATTAGATCAGTTCCATCAGCTATACCCAATGAACTCTGTGGGTTACCTCTGTCATTTCCAAGGCCTTAGTGACTAAGAAAACTTCCTCCCATCTCTCAGTTCATTGGGGTATTTTACAACCATTGTACAAATCCCACTGCACTTAATTAAATAATTTCTCAAATATGCCCATGGCTAAATGGCCTAATAAAATCCAATTTATACACTCTTTCCAAATTTTATCTAACCCCAAAAAGGTTGTTATTACAGATATCAGGCTGCTCTGGCATGCTCTAACTTATGTGAACATATACACATTTTATGCTGAGAAAATCCCAGAGAATGGAGTGGCAGAGAGAGTCTGTCTCCTGTGTGTCTGAGGTAACTGCCCTAACTCTGGTTGATACAGGATTCATGAAGGAATTGTTATCCATGGAAAGCACTCACAAAATTAATCTGTTACAGAACAAAATTATTTTTGAGGGATAAATCTTGCCATTTTTCTCATGAATACAGAATGATTGCTGTGTGGCAGAACTGTGCTCTTATCAACCAAAGCAGGAATTACAAAAAAAAAGGAATAGTAGATCAGACATGTTCAGCAGCTTCTGGAAGAAACCTGTGCAAAGAAACAGGAAGTGTGCCCTGGCATCTTAACCACAATAACAACTTTAACTAACTCCAGGGCTGCTTCTTCCATTTAGTGTAGTGTTTCCACTATCCAGACTGGATTGGGTGGGAGTAAGAAGGGTCTTCAAGTTACTTTACATTCCTTTGCATCCCAGATTTCATTCACTACCATCAATCTTTAATATCTACATACAGCAAAGATTCTTGAGTGTTAAAACCAACTTTTTGTTCATTGCCAGGTTACTGAACATAAATATACATGACTTTCCACATTAACAATACAGTACACTATATGAAGAAAAACTTAGCAATCACTTCTTTCTTAAGGAACAGAAGAAATACAAACTTACTTAAACAATTGTTTGAAATTTTTTAATAAAAGTATTTAAAAATTATTAACTACTAAGCAACACAAAAGAAAAGAGGGACGTGGAGTTACCTCTACATTTAATCTCATACCTGATCTGTTAAATTGGTCGTCGTTTCTCAATAGCAGATTAAAAAATGTTGACACCTTTAAATTCTAAACCTTTTGCTCATAATTTGCTTCTGCAAGCATTTTCAGCAATTGACCCCTCAAGCTAAAGATTTTGGTATTTCTAGTTGAAAACACAGACATTCAAAAACCATGTATTTTTAACAAATTTTTAGACATTTAACGTGTTAAATGCTTACTGGAAGGCTGGAAAAAGGGGAAATCTCTCTGTCAATTACACATTTAAAGAAAAGTATTAGTGTACTCTGATGAAAAAAGCCAAATTACTTATAAAAGCATACAGAGATAAAATTTGTCACTGTTGTTTCAAAAAGGGGAATATAAAGTTAGTTATTTTGGATGAGGAACAGTCGAATAAATCTCCTTTCAAATGGCTGAGTAGAATTTTTTATGTTGTGGCCAGTTAAATGCTCTCAACCTCCCAGCAAAAGAAATGATGGTAACTTTTTGGTTCAAAATAATGTACATCTGAGTCACTCCCAGATGTCCCTTTCCATTGTGCGTGACAGATAAGTCATGACTCCTGTAAAAAAATCACCAGATTCAGGGTTGTTGCCTGTTTCCAACTTTACAGTGCACATAAGCATTTTTTGTGGCATGGGTACATTTTTTGCTTTACATTGACAAAGACTTACTGAGCAAGGTCAATAAACACAGAAGAACTACATTATAAAGAAATGTGTGATTTGTACACAAAGACATCCTTAAGCAGTGATGTATTTGTGTACGTTGCTTTACTTTTGAGCTTCTACCTGTCACAACAATAATACCTCTTTGTCAAGGACAGGTAAGAACAGATAAGGAAAAAATGAATTGAAATCTCTGATGTTTATCCATTACCATCTGCTTATTGTTACATGACAAACAAGAAAAACATATAATTTAAAATGAAATTTCAATAGAACTTCTATACTTTTTAAAATTTAGCCAATTTCTTTCTCATCTTTTCATGCTTCCTTTATATAATTTCTATTATTTTAGATCCCTTTTCCACATCTTCTCTCTCTCTAGCCACCTCCATTTCCTTTTAAGTGACAATGATAAAGAGGTTCAAGCTTTAGTAGTTCAAGGAAGATACCACCTCTGGCATCTTCCTTGCTTTATGCTGTCAAAATATTCCCCTGAAGTCTCCATCCAGTTTTAAAGGAATAGTACAGTCTGTCACACATCTTTTACTCTAATTTTTCATTTCTTCTACTTTCCATCCACTTTTCCTGGTGTCAGTACTTTAACTCCCTGTGTGCTTTACTGACCTCTTCATGAGAAATTATATGTATGCATATTTTTCCTGCATTCAGTCTCGATACGTTTCTCTCATATGACCCAATGTAAGATTTATCCTTGGAATCCAGCTGGGAAGAAGTGTCTTGACTATGTTTGTCCTCCCATCTGACACAAATAGTTTTACTGGATAGGCACACATCAATCACAGGGTGCGATATCAAGGAAGAAGGCTGTGGGATGAATATATTATTTTAGCAGGCCAGTTTTCCCTCCATGGCACCGTTCAAGACAAATCATGTGGAAGGGAACACATGCAATCAGTGCAACAGAGTTGAGGAGATAAAGCCATCAACTTGACCATGGCATGTTCATCACAATGACAACTGAATCTAGTAAGGACTATAAGGAATCAGTGTTTTACTGATGAATGGAATATGTTTATGCTGTAAAAGAAAGGGTAAACAGAGGCGGAAAAGAAAGGGAGTGTGAAAGGTATAAAATGAGGACAGAATTCAGCCAGATTAGAAGAGTTGAAAGGCAGGAGTTGTTTAAATATGCACGGATGGCAAAGGATAATGAACTAAGAGTGGGGGAATGAAAGGCAAGGGAAAGGAGGGGACTGAGATTATATCAGAGTTTTGATGGTCTTTTTTTTTTTTTGTTATACTTCATTAAAGAGTCAGTGAGATCCAATGAAAAGGTGAGGAAAGCTTGATTTGAAAGTCAAATGTGTCATTTAGTTTGCCAGTCATGTAAGAAAAAATTTCAAACAGAGTGACTAAAAAGTATTTCTTAAAACCAATGGAGGCCATGATTTGGGCTGTGGTGTGATTCCATAACCTAAAGATATTATGGACGACTCATGGTTAGTGCTTAAGGGGTTAAGTAAAACTTTCTGCTTTTACATGGTTTTCTTAGGTGATGCTGAATATGATATACAGAAAACTGGATCCTATATCTCCCAAAGGCCATCATGCAGTGAGGTATTCGGTAGCTACCATTTAAATGAGAGCATATACTAGAAGTGGCCTCTTTCACTTAATGATCTTAATAGAGCATATACCAATTTTGTGGATGTCATAATTTCTTAAAATGTTTCTTCTTCATTAAACTCAGTTCACTTTCTCATTTTCTTAAGTGAAAGATGAAGTTAATATTTCACTTTAATTAGGCACTGGAATGATGTCATTTTTAATTAGTTCAGCCTCCCACAGAGACATGATTGCACACACAGAGTCTTAAACACTTACTAATATTCTATGATATTTTTGAAACTTTTTTGTTAAAATTGGGGTACAAACACTCGCATTTGATTATAATATTTTCAGAAATGGGAGATTTAACCATGAGCTTTGGTTACTGCATATTGCCCTACTGAGAAGAATAAAAGTTCTTTGTAAACAAGGCAAAAACTCCATCCAGTTCAATCATCCCTTTAGCTAGGAATATTTTGAGGCCTATTTTTGACTTCTTTATATTCTTTGTTTAAAAATATAAGTTGTTGTTTTCATGTGGGTGGTAACTGGTAAAAAAAACAGAACACAGAATTCTTCAAAAGATGAGGAATGTGAGAGTGAAATCTGGACAAAACAAGAGTTTTTGGTTTGTCTCTTGCCTTGCTAGTGCCAGAAGGAAGTGCTCTAAGATATCAGGGCACTCATATGATATAAACTGGAATGCTTAAGAAAATAAGGTGGCAATTTTCTGATTTTTTTCAGTTATTACTTAGCAGAGGGCTGCATAGGAGGGAGTATGCTCATTTGAGTCAATTTTCTCATTGTTTCCTTTGCCATATAAAACTCATGTTAAAAACCTTTTGGTTTCAACTGGGGTAGAGCTAATTTTCTTCCTAACAGCTGGTACAGTGTGCTGGTTTTATTTAGGATGAGAATAATGCTGATAGCACACTAATATTTAAGTTGTTACTAAGTGGCACTCACGAGAAGGACTTTTCAGCTTCTCACGCGCTGCCAGTGGGCAGGTGCACAAGAAGCTGGGAGGGAACACAGCCAGGACATCTGACCCAAACTCAACAAAAGGATATTCCATAGCATAGAATATCATGCTCAGTACGTAAAATGGGGGAATTAGGTCAGCAGGGGCCTATTGCTGCTCAGCAGGGGCCTATTGCTGCTGAGCATCACTAAATGGTGAGCAACTTGAATGTGCATCCCTTGTTTCTCTTAGGTTTTATTCCTCTCTCTTTTCCCTTCCATGGCTCTACTACTACTACTACTACTACTACTACTACTACTACTACTACCTACTACTACTACTACTACTACTAATACCACCACCACTACCATTATTTTAATTTTTTATTATTATTATTTTCTTATCTCAGCCTACAGGCTTTGGGTTTTGCATTTTTCCAATTCCATTCCCTGTGTCACTGGCTGGGTCTGGGACAACTGTGTGAGCAAGTGGCTGTATGAAACTTGCTAGCTGGGGTTAAGCCATGACAATTTTGTATTCAGACATTAACTTTTATGACCAGAAATCCCATAAAACCAGCTGTGTCTTGTAGTCTAAGCTTGTACTGAAAAGTGAAAAATGCTTGGCTTCTTTCACCTTGTTTACCTTCTACATCAGTAGATGTTTTGGATCAAGCACACTGCTAAAAAAATAAATAATACTTGCTTTGCTCAAGCTGCTGACGTTCTCTCTCTATGCATATCAGCCCTCTTTTTGAAGAGATAACCAGTGACAAGACAGCACTGCTAAGCTGAAAAGGGTTATGAAGGACTAGTGTCAGATCTTCTATTCACCTCCAGAAAGTGTCTAGGGTGGTACTGGTTTTTATGTTGGAAAACTTCTAGAAAAGAGTTGCTGCTAGGCCTTCATGTTCCTGCCTATAACTAGTTTGTCACCAGAGAAAAATGATGAGCTTTCACATGCTTTGCTCCAAGAGATCCTTTGTAGAGCTTCATTATCATTTTGTTCAAGGGGCTGCAAATGAATAAGAGCCCATTGTTGTTTTTTCACTTACAAAAAGAATCCACTGTGAAGTTACAGCTTTGGAAAATTAACTGGGGGCATGATCTAGTTGCTACAGAAACCACTCTGGAATAAAATAGAAACCAAGCAGAGGGAGCACTGACAAGCGCTAATTTACAGAGGAATATAAAGTTTCATTTATTTGTGGCAATTGATACCACCTCCCTCTTTTATTTATTAGCAAAGTGTTTAAAAGGAGGTATCTCTTACTTTGGCCTCAGGACAAAAATACATACACAATCACTACTTTGCAGTTATGGTGCATTAGTCATATTAGCCTGGTTAATAAAAGAAGGTTTATTATTGTACTGAGCCCTACCTACAAAAGACATAAGCAGTGTGGTCACTCTCTCCAATAATGTTACTCCGTGTTACATTCCCTCAGAAGCCACAAAGCAATGTGCAGTGTTTTAACCTTGACTGACTGCCAGGTATCCACCTAGCTGCTCTCTCACTCCCTCTCCTCAGCAGGACAGGTATAGAAAACAAAATGAAGTGGTAAAGACTCGGACAAAAAGATTGCTCACCAATGACCATCGCAAGCAAAAGAGGCTTTCCTTGGGATTACTAAGAGTAGGATAGTGAGAAACAAAAACCTAAAAACAAAAACCTAAAAGCACCTCCCTCTCTTTTCCCTTTTTTTCACAGGCATATCTCTCCTGATTCTTTTCTGTCTCCCCACACCAAGGGTGATTGGGAATGACGTGGTCAGTCCATAACACTTTGCCATTCCTTCCTTATCACATTGTTATGCTAGTCCTGTGAGGAGTCCCTCCCATGGGATACAGTCCACAAACTGATCCAGCATGGGCCCCTTCCACTGGATGAAGTTCTTCAAGAGCTGTTCCAATGTGAGTCCTTCCCATGGAGTACTATCCCTCATGAAAAAAACTTCTCCATCATGAGTTCTAGGGGCCACAGGTCCTTCCAGGAGCTGAATCCAGCATGGGCTCTCCATGATCTGCAACTTCTTTCAGGGCACATCCACCTGTTCTATGCAGGGTTCTCTATGCACTGCACTGTAGATATCTCCTTCAACCTGGTTCTCTGGGGAGGGTGCAGGAGAACAAGGCAGGCTATCGTGGTCTTCTACAAGAGCTGCAGGGGAATCTCTGCTTTGTCATTTCCTCTCCTTAATCACTGACCTTGATGTCCATAGTTTTTCCTCTCACATATTCTCAGCTGTGTCACAGTCTCAGTGCAGTGTTCTTTTTCCCTTTCTTAAACACATTGTCACAGAGGTGCCACCAGCATCCCTGATGGGCTCATATTTGGCCAGTGGCAGGTCCAGTTTGGAGCCAGCTGGAACTGTCTCTGTCTATGGTGGGGGCAGCTCCTGATGTCTTCTCAGAGAGACCATTCCTGCAGCGCTTTCCCAGTCAACACCTTGACATGTACACCACTGTCTTGGGTTATGGAACCAAAAAATGTGCATTCTATTTCATCTGTTGAAAGCAGCTGGGGGAATGTTTTTTTCTTTATCTCTTGTAACTGCGGAGGAAGGGGAGTGAATGCTTTCTGATAATAGCCCAGCTGTTAAAACCTGGTGGGGCAGTGTTCCTTATCTCTTTCATCACTCATTCCCCACCCCCCCACCCCACGGGGATATCTGCTGATAATGGCCCGTTAAGGCTCACCAGTCACATGACACATTCCATCATCCCATTGGGAGATGCTCCACCCAGTGTTGGGGGCAGGGTGGGATGGACTTCCTACCTGGATAAAAGGGAGAGGGAAAACACCAGAGAGTCAGTTCCTACACTGGATTCCTCAGAGGAAGACTGGACCCATCTTGCCATCACTGGACTTTTCTGCAGGATCATCTCTACTCCACAGAGCTGCATCTGTTACTCCAGAAGGATTCATCTGGACTGCTTCTAACACCCTGACCAA